>BPLR01013891.1:0-19885 GCA_021605095.1 Caerostris extrusa
TTACGTATTGCTCTTAGCGTTAGTACAATACATATGCCTCTGTAACTACGCCTTATTGTGATGTCAACAAAAGGTCCGTCGCTATACGATGATCGCAGTGGCAAGGTGAGAAGCGGAAAGCCCAGGGCAGACCGAACGACGGAAGAGGGACGTTCAAACTAAGACAGTACTGACCTGTAAAACTGCAATAGATGTGGACCAAAAGTTCAATATCGGCTCGGTATTTTTTAGATCTTAATACCGGGATACCGGTTTTAATACCGGTTGTAGAAATTTTAAAAAAGAAAGAAAACGCAGGTGTTTTTGTTTTGTTTTATTTACCAGTTTTATTAGAATGTAATATCACAAAAAATTACAATTTATAAATTATAACAGTATATAAAGAATCACAAAAAAGTAAAAAGGAACATCTTATTTATTTAAATCACAAAATAGTGTAAATATCACTATTCAGTCTGTGGTACTATTACAAATTTTTGAAATGTGATGTTAAAAAACATGATGAATCAATTGTACTATCATTAAGCCTGGGACGTAATTTTGTGCAAAAATTACCAGCTGTCGAAAACGCTTTTTTTCAACATCTAAGCTAGTTGGTGGTACTGTTAGCAATGCGATATACTTTTTCCAAGTATTTATTTATCCAAATAAATCTATTTCTCGTCGGATTGTTTTGGATATATAGCTGATTTCTGTATTATATTTTGGTTTGTTGAAATTTTTTAGTTATCGGCAATTCTAATTTTTGTTTAAGACACAACACCTTTTCAATATCGACATTAGGGTCATCATAATCTTCGATAATTGTACCGATTTCTTCTGAATGTGGATAGGTTTGAGGGTAAAAAATAAGAAAGTTTAAATAAACTTGATCAAATTTGAATTAGTTAATCTCTTTTCTTCTTTTTCATTCTCATTTTTTGAAATCATTAAATTATGTAAATACCGTAAGACAATTTCTATTCGGTATGCCTTTCTTCTGTGGGATTTTTTCAATATAATATATAATTCTTCAGATGGTGATGTGTGCTGTTCTTTATGACTGCAACATTAAATTTATTGTTGCATTAGCTGTTAATAAATTATAATATCTCCGACATAATGCCTCAACAGCCAATTTATTGGAAATAGAACTGATACAGTTCTGGATATTAAGTCGAATTCACTATCAGAAAATTAATTTACGGCTTTAAGTTGATCTTTGCAAATTTTTGATTATATTTTTTAGTTTCAAAAACGTTCCATCATTGGGTGTAAATCATTCCAACGTGATTTAGAATCTAGTATTAATATATTCTGTTTCATTTCCATTAAGTGTATATTTTTTATAATATGGCATTTTTTTTTTCTAGGGGAAATTTAAATATCTTGACAATTTTTCGAAATTTATAAATTATAGGAAGCAATTCTTGAGGGGTTAATATTTCATCCTCATTAGCAATATCTTCTTCAACAATTACATTGTCATTATCTTCATTGTCACTTTCACTCTCACCGAAGTATTATCAACTTTTTTTTATGTTCTTTAAAGTTATTCTTATTTATTATTATGGGGTATTATTTATGATAATTATATATAATAAATCTTAAAAATATTTTGAACTCTAAAGTAATAAACAAACTCACCAACTTAAAACATATCGAAATATTACACACTTTCTTCACAACTACAACCTTGTTTTAAAAAGAATTTCTAGTTTTCAGATAAGAATTCTGAATAAGAATTCACAGATGAGAATACCTGGCGGGATTCTTTCAGATAAGAATTCTTAAATTTCTAGTAAATACCGAAAAACCGGTATTTAAACTTGTGAATACCGGTATTACAAAAATTGTACAAATGGCTCAAAATACCGGTATTCGGTATACCGGTATTGCAATCCCTAGTTGTAACCGAACATAGCTCTCTTTCGAGTTTGTAGTAACAAGCGGCCATCTTCAATTTGTTCTGTGGAGATGAACATTTTTTCACGTTATATTTGAATCAACTGGGCGATCTTTACACTACTAGCAACAATATTTTAAACATACAGGTCAGTAAATTATTACTCCGAAATTTGCATAAGCATTTAAAGTTTTAGTTTGATTGACCTCCGTACAGAAATTAAAATTTGAACTAAATAATCCATTATGTTATATATTATTATTGCTATCATATTCAGCAAAAGAATGTTGAGAAATATTTATTTTGAATAGATCTCAAAACTTATAAATAGTGTCTACCAAAATAAATTGATTAATATCAATTGAAATAATTTCATCTCGCTAAAAATTAAAAATAGATTTTCCCAATTATTAAAACAAAGGTTTAATAAAGACTAAGTGAGATGAACTCAAAAGTATTGTGCAAAAATTATCCTGTAACACTAATTTTCATTACGTAATTTAATTTTTCAATATAAACTTTGCATAACATATATTTTATTAGAAACCTAATGATCGTAGATATAGAGCATTGATATTAGGTGCAATTTATTAATTGTAATAATTAGTCTTTTTTTTTTAATAGTATTTTGTGTTTTGTTATTGATGCTTAAAGTTTTTACAGTATAATATTAAATCCTTTTTATTAAATGATTTTTAATTTGTATACTTATCGCAATCTTGCAACGTACACTTGTTAATCGTAACAACTTGCAACGATTAGCTATCGAATCATTCTACCAACTTAATTGTTTGAGCCTACAAAAAGCTAACTTAATTCTTTCAATAAAATCAATTCAACTATCTTTCTGCCATGAATATTAAAGTAAATTATTTTTCGAAATAATTTTAGCTATGAGAAACGATATTAATGAAAAGCAAATCATTGCAACAAATTTACAATTTTAACTTAAGCAAGTAAACCGTCATTCAGTTAAAAAAAAAAAAACTCGCACAGTTAAAAAAAAAAAAAACTCGAAATAATTTTAGCTATGAGAAACGATATTAATGAAAAGCAAATCATTGCAACAAATTTAATTTCACAATTTTAACTTAAACAAGTAAACCGTCATTCAGTTAAAAAAAAAAAACTCGCACAGTTAAAAAAACACAGTAAACATTTTACATCTTATGAACAATATAAAAATGTTCAGACTGCTATTTATTCAGTTAAAAAAGAAAACTCGCACAGTTAAAAAAAACACAGTAAACATTTACATCTTATGAACAATATAAAACTGTTCAGACTGTCATTCAGTTAAAAAGAAAAAAACTCGCACAGTTAAAAACACAGTAAACATTTACATCTTATGAACAATATAAAACTGTTCAGACTGTCATTCAGTTAAAAAAAAAACTCGCACAGTTAAAAAAAACACAGTAAACATTTACATCTTATGAACAATATAAAACTGTTCAGACTGTTATTTATCCTTTCATACATAATAAATTACTTCGATTTTTACAATTTATTTTTAAATTTTTAATCAAATTGAAAACTATTAAAATATTTCAATATAAAACAACATCATTCTTAAACGAATAATTAATTAGTTATAGAAACAATATTTGAATTGCATAATTCTTATTTTCAAAGCAAACTGCTGCTGAAATTTCATATTCATCGTAAATTATCAAAAAGTTATTTTCTTTTAATTGTTTACACTGAAGTGACAAAAGTCATGGGATACCTCTTAATATCGTATCGGCCCTCCCTTTCGCCCGGCGAAGTGCAGCAATTCGACGTGGCATGGACTCAACAAGTCGTTGGAAGTCTTCTGCAGGAATATTGAGCCATGCTGTCTCGATAGACGTCCATAATTGTGAAAGCGTTGATGGTGCAGGATTTTGGGCAAGAACAGACCTCTCGATGATGTCCCATAAATGCTCGATGGGATTCATGTCGGACGATCTAGGTGGCCAGATCATTCGTTGGAATTGTCCAGAATGTTCTTCAAACCAATCGCGAACAGTTGTGGCCCGGTGACATGGCGCATTGTCTTCCATAAAAATCTCATCGTTGTTTGGGTACATGAAGTCCATGAATGGCTGCAAGTGATCTCCAAGTAGCTGAACATAAGCATTTCCAGTCAATGTTCCGTCCAGTCGCACCAGAGGACCAAGTCCATGTCATGAAAAACAGCCCACACCATTACGGAGCCACCAGCAGCTTGAACAGTGCCTTGCTGACAGTTTGGGTCCATGGCTTCGTGGGGTCTGCGCCACACTCGAACCCTACCATCAGCTCTTACCAACTGAAATCGTGACTCATCGGACCAGGCCACGGTTTTCCATTCATCTAGGGACCAACCGATATGCTCACGTGCCCACGAGAGTCGCTGCAAGCGATGTCGTTCTGTCAGTAAAGGCACTCGAGTCGGTCTTCTGCTGGAATAACCCAAGAAAACCCAAATTTCTCCACACAATTCTAACAGACAAGTCCCTTGTACGTCCCACATTGATTTCTGCGGTTATTTGACGCAGTGTTGCTTGTCTGTTAGAATTTACTTTGCAGACGTCGCTGGTCTCGGTCGTTAAGTGCAGGCGGTCGATCACTGCGCTGTCCATGGTGGGATGTTATGCCTGAAATTTCATACTCTCGGCACACTCTTGACACAGTGGATCTGGGAATGTTGAATTCCTAACGATTTCCGAAATGGCATGACCCATGCGTCTAGCTCCAACTAACATTCCGCGTTCAAAGTCTGTTAATTCCCGTCGTGCGGTCATCACGTCAAAACCTCTTCACATGAATAACTTGAACAGAACTGAAAGCTCTGCGAAAGCACTGAGCATTTATACCTGTTCTACGCGATGCTACTGCCATCTGAAAATTTGCATTTTGCTATCCGTGACTTTTGTCACTTCAGTGTATATTGTTTGCATTATACTATATCAACTTATAACTTACTAAACAGAAACGTGTCAGACTGATATATTTAACAATCACAACCCAAAACGATATGGTAGCATATGTTTAGGACTCACAAACAAAAATTCTCCAACCCATTTTAATACGCCATTAGTTAATAGAATAGCATGAACATTTGAATTATAGGATGTATATTCAAGTAGGGACAATGCATAGACGAATCATTTGGCTGTCAGCCTGTGTTTTGAAATGTTGCAGGACATTTTCAACGGCTCCTATAAGCGTTTATGATTGCGCGTAGAATCTGTTGGATGATATTTTCATGGAAATCCGTGTCTATGGTATTATACGCCGCAAACGAGCAATGAATTGTAATAGTTGACAAGTTTAACTGCAAATGCTGAATATAGTTGTTTGGTAAATAAATTGGATAGTACATGAAAACCATTCAGAGATATACATTTATGAACTCTTTTTCTGAATCTGTGTAATGAATAAAAGTTTTAGGAAAAATTGCAAATTTATCTTTTTATACATTTTCCGTGTGTTGAAAATACATAAACATTTCCCATTCATAAAGCATATAATTTTAAATTATAATTTTAAGAACAATTTAAAAATATTATTGGGATTGTTCTTCTTCATGTGCGCAATAGCCCTATGGTGGCTAAGGCCGTCTGCCTACTGCCAGATTACGAGACAGGAGATATTTTTAGGGGTAGGGTAATTTATAAGAGCAACATTCTTAAAAGAATAATTAATTATAGAAACAATTGCTTTATTTTTATTTGTCAAACAATCTGATGCTGAAATTTCACATTCATTCTAAATTTTCAAAAAGTAATTTTCGCGTTATTGTTAAGTATATTGCGTATAGTGGGCATTAGGCTAGATCAAGAATAACTTACTGAACAGAAACGTGTCAGAGTGATGTAGTTAATAATCACAACCCAAAACAATGTGGTAGCATACGTTTGAGACTCAAAAATAAAAATTCTCCACCCATTTTAATACAACACCAGTTAATAGAATGGCATGAACGTTTGAATTATAGGGTACATATTCAAGTAGGGACAATGCCCAGACGAATCATTTGGCTGTAAGCCTGTGCTTTGAATTGTCGCAGGACATTTTCAACAGCTCAATAAGCGTTTATGATTGCGCGGGAAATCTATTGGATGAGGTTTAAATCCGTTGCTATGGTATTATAAGCCACAAACTAGCGGTGAATTATAGTAATTGACAAGTTCAACTGCAAATGTTGAATTGAATTGTTTGGTAAATGAATTGGATAGTTAATGAAAACCATTTAGGGGATATGAAAATTATGAACTGAATCTGTACGATGAATGAAGTAGTAAAGAAAATTTACAGATTAATTATTTACAGATTAATATTAAAAGTATTATTTTGATTCTTCTTCATTTGCGCAATACCTCATAGTTTGGCTAAGGTCGTCTGCGTACTGGCAGATTTCGAGACAGGGGCTGTTTTCTTTTCATGGTGTAGGGTTGTCAGCCTGGCACTCAACAGTCAAATTAGATAGGAACCTATGGTTTAAAGTGGATTCGAACCATTACAAACATTCATGGCATCTCCTGGATTTGAACCTGAAACCTGTGGTACCGTGCGCCAGAGCGATAGTCATACATAATATTAGTATTATTATTAGTTATATCTTATTATTAGTTAATAATTTTTTCAAAATAATTTTAGCTATAAAAAATGACTTTATTCAAAAGCAAGTCATTGCATCAAATTTAATTTCGCAATTTTAACATAAACAAGCAAACTTCATTCAGTTAAAAAAAACTCGCATAGTTTAAAAAAAAAAAAAAAAACATAAAAATTTACATCTTATGAACAATATGACACGTTTTCTGACTATTTTTTACAATGCATTTTTAAAATTTTTAATCCAACTGAAAAATATTAATTTTTTTCAATATTTAATAGCATCATTCTTAAAGAATACTTAATTATAGTAACAGTATCTGAATTGCCTTATTTTTATTTTGTAACAGACTGATGCTGAAGTTCCAATATTCAACTTAAATTATCAAAAAGTCCTTTTTCGCGTTATTGTTAAGTATATTGTGGGCATTATACTATATCAACGTATAACTGACTGAATAGAAACATGGCAGATTGATGTAGTTAACAATCACAACCCAAAACAATATTGCAGCATACGTTTAGGACTCAAAAAAAAAAAAAAAAAAAAAATTCTCCATCCCATTTTAATACGCCACAAGTTAATAGAATGGCATGAACATTTTGAATTATAGGGTGCATATTCAAGCAGGGACAATGTACAGATGAATCATTTGGCTATCAGCCTGTGCTTTGAATTTGTCGCAGGACATTTTCAATAGCTCTAATAAGCGTTTATGATTGCACGTGAAATCTATTGGATGACGTTTTCACGGAAATCTGTGTCTAAGGTATTATACGCCACAAACTGGGGTTGAATTATAGTAGTTGACAGGTACAACTGCAAATGTTGAATAGAATTTTGGTAAATGAATTGGATAGTAAAGAAAATGATGAACTGACTCTGTGCAATGAATGAAATTTTAAGAATTTTTACAAATTTATTATTTTTATGACATATATTTTCCTGTGTGTTTGAAAATACTTAAAAATTTCGCATTCAAGCTTACGATTTCGTTTATAATTTTGTAAACAATTTAAAAAAAATATTATTGGGATTCTTTTTAAATTCCTTCTATTACCTGATGCTCTCCCTATATATATATCTTGTTCAAATTTTCAATCGTTAATAAAATACATTTTATTCATCCACTCGAGTTCAAATACATTTTTTTTTAACTTGTAGTGGATGACACTGAATGTTAATACAGTTTTTTCAAATATTGATTCATTACTTAAATTTAATTAATTAATTTTAGTTTTTTGTGGGAGAAATATTCATATATTCGCACTGCTCTTTCTTCTCATTTGCTCATCATTAATTAATTAATAATTAGTTAATAATCTCTTTTTTCTCATAACTATTAATTTATTAATGAATATTAATTATTTTATTCATTCAATTATTAATATTTTTATTCATTCATTTATTAGTTATTATTCTTTTATTATCAAATATTTTTATTATTCATTTAATATATAATATTCAATTTTTAAAATAATGAAACTACAAATTGGAAATGATATAAAATATCGTCTTATTTTAATTTATTCATTTAATTATTAACTATTTTTATTTTATTATCAAATATTTTTATTATTCATTTAATATATATTGTTCAATTTTTAAAATAATGTAACTACAAATTGGAAATGATATAAAAAGTCGACTGATTTTAATTTATTCATTTAATTATTAATTATTTTTATTTTATTATCAAATATTTTTATTATTAATTTAATATACATTGTTAAATTTTTAAAAATAATGTAACTACAAATTGGAAATGATATAAAAAATCGTCTGATTTTAATTTAGCTAATTTTCAAGATATTATTATTCTCAATTTTTTACGTTTGAAATTTGAAACGATCGTGTTTGAGTATTCTTGTTAATGTATTCTATATTTTATAATTTTAAATGATCAAAAAGTTTTTAATTAAATTTGAAATGTAACCTAATATATGTGCTTTTATTATTTTTATCGTATTTCCTTTTATTATATTTGCTTTTATTATTTTTGCTTTTATTATTTTGCTGTAATTCGAGATTGCTGTAATTTTTTAAAATTCCTTCTATTAGCTCACACTCTCCCTATATATATCTTGTTCAAATTTTCAATCGTTAATAAAACACTTTTTATTCATCCACTCAAGTTCAAATACATTTTTGAACTTGTAGTGGATGACACTTGATGTTAATACAATTTTTTTCGAATAGTAATTCAGTAATTAAATTTAATTCATTAATTTTAGTTTTTTTTTTTTTTAAGATTTGAGTTGAATGTATCTACCAATAGAGGGGAGTCAGAAAAACTTAAAAAATGAGTGAAAATTATTTATAAAGGACTTCCTGCAATATAGTGAGAAAAAAAAAGAATGAATTGACATTAAAAGAATTTTTTTTCATATTATTCATGAATTGCTCAACAGCCCCTTGGTGGGCCAAGACCGTCTGCCTATTGGCAGATATCGAGACAGGAGTTGTTTTATTTTTTATAGGGTAGTGTTGTCAGCCTTACGCCCTACAGTCATATTAAGTTATAGTTTAACATAACTTATATAATATAGGTTAACATCCATTAACTAAAATGACATAAATAACAAATAAAGCCAACTTTAGTTGGTTGGTTGAATTGCATTACTTATTTTCAAAACAAACTCACGCTGAAATTACATATTCAGCGTAAATTATCGAAAAAGTCCTGTTCGAGTTATTCTTAAGTATATTGTGGGCATTATACTTCATCAACGAATAACTAACTGAATAGAAAGTGTCAGATTGATGTAGTTAACAATTACAACTCGAAACAATATGTTAGCATACGCTTAGGACTTAAAAACAAAAATTATTCACCCCATTTTAATGCAACACTAGTTAATAGAATGACATAAACATTTGAATTATAGGAGGCATATTCAAGTAGGGACAATGCATAGACGAATCATTTGGCTGTCAGCTTGTGCTATGAAATGTCGCGGGACAGTTTCAACAGCCCTAATAAGCGTTTAGGATTGTGAAATCTATTGGATGATGTTTTCACGGAAATCCGTGTCTATCGTATTATACGCCACAAACTGGCGATGAATTATAGTAGTTGACAGTTTCAACTGCAAATGCTGAATTGAACTGCTTAGTCAATAAATAGGATAGTAAATGAAAGCCATTCAGGGATATAAAAATTATGAACTGAACCTGGGAAATGAATAAAGTTTTAAAAACAGTTTAAATTTTTTTGTGACATACATTTTCCAGTGTGTTGAAAATAAGTAAAATTTTTGCGTTCAAAAAGTGTATGGTTTCCTTTATAATTTTGAAAACAATATTAAAAATATTATTGAGATTTTTCTTCTCTATTCGTGCACTGCCTGATGGGCAATGTCTCTTTGGCCTTTTGTATCGGTCTAGCGGTGGCGTGGATGTTTGTGAGTAGTTTTGGAATCCACATAATCCCCGTTTGTTTAGCCCACGTGTGCCAGAGATGATTGTAGAGCGACAAACTGAACCAATCTCCATTTGAGCAACAATCCCATCATAGACTAAGGCCGCGTAACTACTGGTAGATTTCGAGACAGGATATGCTTTTTGCGGGGTAGGGTTCTCAGCCAAAGTTGAACGCTATACTATCATATTAGAGAAGGACTTACGGCTTTAATGCGATTCTGAACCACTACAAATGTCCATGGCACCATTGGCAATCGAACCCGAAACATGTGGCACCGAGGGCCACAACGCTAGTCACTCGGCCATCAAACTTTTTATTGGGATTGTTAGATCTATATCTATGATTTAAAGCGGATTCCGAACCACTACAGATATCCATGGCACCGCTGGCACTCGAACACGAAACCTGTGGCACCGAGCGCCAGAGCACTAGTCACTCGGTCATCAGGGCTCTTATCGGGATTCTGTAACATTTTGTTGTATAATTTTGATTTTGACAATGTGATATAAATTTATGCCGATTTTTATTTCTTATTGTTTTTAGAATGTGTCTTAAATATAAAGTAATTCAATTTCTACATGTGTTTCGATCAAGTGTTTTTTTAGATAAGGAGTTTTTGAAAATTCATTTTTTCTTTATTTGCATTAAAAATTTCATGATTAATTTTTTTAAACTTTTTAAATATTCGCGACGAAAAAAGTAAAGTACCTAAAATACTGTCTGAGAAGTATTATTATAATTCAATCATGCTATTTCAATTCGAAGCTGTGAAGTAAAGCATAGAAAATTAAAACTTATAAAGACGGTAAGGATCCACCATACATTCCCATCACAAATTACATAGCGGACGGAGAAGAGTTCAAGGTTGATACATATTTCTTTGAAGCACGTGTTGACCCTTACGTTAGACTTTGGCCTTTGCACGGTTTTCCGTCTGTTAGACTTAAAAAATCAACTGTTTAACTGTTCGTTCCTTTTTCCTTTCTCTCTCTCGAGAAAGGAAAAAAAGGAACGAACAGTTAAGTTAAAAGTTTTAGGCAGTACGGAGGGTACAAAGTTCCTTAAAACTAACTTGCTTTAATATGATTTTACAAACATTTATTTGCAAAACCATTGTTTATATTAGAATATATATTATTTTTTTAAAAATTTAGGTTCTCTAGAGGTTCAAAATTTCATCTTTATACTTTAAAGCAGTCACAGAGCCTCTGACAAAGGCATGAACCTTCACGACCTTCACATAGTGTTTTGGTGAATGGATTGGGTCTCTGATTCTCTCAGTTGAACGTATATCAAGAATCAGTGATTAGTTTGAACCTGGACACATCGAGGAAAAGAACGGCCCACCCATTGATCTCAAATCCAAAGTCAGTGTTTTCTTTGTTATGCTAAACGGGCTCACCTGTACGCAGAAAAGAGTGAAATGTAAACAACAGGTTTTCGTGGAAATTGACTAATCACATGCAACCTTTTGAAAAAAAATAACCTTCGAAACTGAGGTTTCTAGAGAGCTGAAAGGTTGGTGCTATTATGGACAAATATTGATATTCATTCTTCATTGTGGATCTTAGGCCAGCCTGAGACATTCAAAGGCCAGAGCGCTAGCCAATTTTCCACTAGGCCGCTGTTCCTCTACAAGGATCAATCACATACATATATATGTTTATGTATTTCATAATGGATATCTAAAATGTTAATTTAAAAGCTTTGGTTACTTTCATGGCAAGCATTTTGTACAATACTCTTACAAATAAAAAAATATATAAGAAATTTACAAATTCTCTTAATTTCATACAATTACTATAAAGTGGTTAAAAATAAATAATACTTTCATAAATTGTATTATAATTTAGGTTTATTTTAATCATTAGTTATGTAAAATCAAAAGAATCAACTATCTAGCCTTTAAAATCATTTATTTTACATTAAAAACGAAAATCAAGATATTTATTCATGAAACTAACCATAAAATTATCATTCCCTCTCGCACGTAAGCACCATGAATGTATGTAACAATTTTTAGGACGTAGTTTCTGTAACCATAAATCTACAAAGACACTTTCCAAGCCAATGTTAATTCAATCTCCAGCAGTAAAAATGACGGTTAATGCCTGCTTTTAGCCGTCGAAACTCTATAGCCAACTAACATTTTATTGATCAAAGCTGTTTATGGGCCTTTATTCCCACAGAGAAAAGGTAGTAGTGAAGTTTTCTTTCATGGCAAAATTGAATCATCAGTGCTGCGAAGATAAGTGTTTACTCCTCGTGCTATAATTGCAATAATTCTTTCCTCTCTACGACAGAGAAGGACCTTATCTTCTCCCAAAAGATAACTCAATTAGTCTGGCCAACTAAATTATCGGAGTGGAGATCTTACACCAAATTTGTGAGCAGGTTTTGATTAAAGGGCGTGAAGAATGTTTCTGAAACTCAATTTACCCCTAATGTAAGAAATGCTATTTTTTTTTCGTCCCACTTTCTGTCCTATTAGGATCCCAGAAGTGGTGCGATCATAATTAATGATGCCCAGGAAGTGGAACTATTAAACTTTTAGGGATTAATAATTTCAGGGAATTTTTAAATAGTCAATTTTGTAAGATGTAAATTAATATTTAAGTATATTATGGAAAATATGCGTTTCTGGAAAGTTTGAATTGGTTTTTCTTATGAAGTAAAAAATAATTTCAAATTTAAAGCTGAAATGCGATGTTTTATACTTTATGAAATTCATATATGCCCTCACTGTAATGTGCGAAAACTACTTTTTGATTGTAATATGATTATACGTTTGTAAATAGCGCTACTTTCAGAAATGAATAGACACGATTCCTAAGTGACAGCTTATGGGAATTGTTTTTCTTACTAAAATTAGAAAATACAAAATAATTAAAAAATTTAAACTTAAAATGCATCCACATTAAACTGCAGGTCCCTTTCTGATTAGCCCAAAGAGTGGACATAATGACCGTTGAGCAACAAACCATAAACTATGTTTATTGAAATCATCACTTTTAATGAAAAATCAACATGATCAGCTTTCTAGCCTTCATAAATATTTATTTTAAATTTAAAAGATAATCAAGATATTTATACATAAAAACTAACTATAACATTATCAAACCGCAATGTACTTCATCACCATGAACGGATGTAACAATTTTTAGGACACAGTTTCTGGAACCATAACTCCACAAAGAAGACTTTTAACCCAATGTTAACTCATTCTCCAGCAGCAAAATGACAGCTAATGCCAGCTTTTAGCAGCTTGGAAACTCTACAGCCTACTTCCCTTTTATTAACGGCCTTTATTCCCGTAGAGAGAAAGCTACTAGTGAAGTTTTTATTTCATGGCTAAATTCAATTATCAGTGCTGCGAAGATAAATGTTTACTCCACGTGCTATAATTGCAATAATTCTTTCCTTTTACGACAGAACCGGACCTTATCTTCTCCCAACAGATAACTCAATTAGTCTGGCCAACTAAATTATCGGAGCGGAGATCTTACACGAAATTTGTGAGCTGCAGGTTCTGATAAAAGGACGTCTAGAAAGTTTATGAAACCCAATTTATTGACTATTAGGCATTGTAAAGTGTTGCAATTATAATTTAATTAATGATGGCAGGTGGTGGAAGTTTTAAACTTTTAAGGGGATTAATAATTTGGAATTTTAAAATAGTCATTTTTGTAAGATGGAAATTGATATTTAAATCTATTATGGAAATATGCATTTCTGGAAACTTTGCATCGTTTTTTTCTTATAAAGTAAAAAATAATTAGAAATTTAAAGCTGAAATGCAATGTTTTATCTTTTATAAAATTCATATATGCCCTTATGGTAATGAGTGAAAGTTACTTTTTAATTGTACTATGACTGTAGGCTTGTAAATAGAGCTGCTTTTAGAAATGAATAGACTCTATTTATAAGAGACATTATAAATTAATGTTAAGCGTATGTGAGTTATTTTCTTAACAAAAATTAGAAAGTAAAAGTAATTGAAAACTTTAAAGTTAGAATACAATGTTTTTGTATAAAAGAAAAAAAGATATTTATTGATAAAATTAACTATAACATTATCAAACCCCTATGTACGTTAGCAACATGGATGGATGTAACAATTTTTAAGAAATAGTTTCTTAGCCCTAAATTTGCAAAAAAATCTTCCAACCATTCAATTAAGCATAATCACCTTTCTAGCTTCCATAAACAATTATTTTAAATTTAAAAAGAAATCAAGATATTTATTCTTAAAACTAACTATCAAATTATCCCCCTATGTACGTTAGCACAAGGCATGGATGTAACTATTTTTAGGACATAGTTTCTGTTACCATAAATCCACAAAGAAACCTTCCAACTCAATGTTAATTCAATCTCCAGCAGCAAAAATGACAGTTAATGCCAGCTTTTTAACAGCGAAACTCTACAGCCTACTACCCTTTTATTGATCAAAGCTATTTATGGACCTTTATTCCCAGTGAAAAGGTAGCAGTGAAGTTTTCTTTCATGGCTAAATTGAATCATCAGTGATGCGAAGATAAGTGTTTACTCCACGTGCTATAATTGCAATAATTCTTTCCTTTCTACGACAGAACCGGACCTTATCTTCTCCCAACAGATAACTCAATTAGTCTGGCCAACTGCAATTATCGAGCGGAGATCTTACGCACGAAATTTGTGAGCCAGGTTTTGATAAAGGACTGGAGAATGTTTATGAAACCCAATTTACCCCTAATGTACCCCATGCGATGCTTTTTTTTCGTCCCACTTTCTGTCCTATTAGGCATCCCGAAAAGTGGTGCGATCATAATTAATGATGGTCAGGTAGTGGAAGTTTTAAACTTTTAGGGCGTTTAATAATTTTGGAATTTTTAAATTGTCATTTTTGTAAGATAAAAATTTATATTTAAATCTATTATATTAAATATGCTTAGTCAGTGAATTTCTTGAAAGTTTGAATTTTTTTCTTAATAAAATTTGAAAGTAATTCGAAAATTTAAAGTTGAAATGAATGTTTTTATCGGAAATAAAATTCTTGTATTGTAAAACTACTTTTATATCCTTATGGTAATGTGCAAAAGGCTGCTATTTGAATGAACGAAGATTGTACGTTTGCAAATAGCACTACATTTTTTCTTATTAATGAATGGGCACTATTTCTAATTGACAATTTACGTGAATTTATTTCTTACTAAAATTAGAAAATGCAAAATAATTCAAAAATTTAAAAGTTAAATGGCCTCCACATTAAAATCCATGTCCCGGTCTGATTAGCCCAATGTTTTGGACATAACTCGGTTGAGCTACAAACCAAACCTATGTTTATTGTAATTATCACTTGTAACGAAAAATCAACATAAACCACTTTTTATCCTTCAGAAACATTACTTTTAAAATTGAAAAACAAAATCAAGATATTTATTCCTAAAACTAACTATAAAATTATCAAACTCCCATGTACATTTATCACCATGGATGGACGTAACAATTTTAGGACACAGTTTCTGTAACCATAACTATACAAAGAAACCTTCCAACTCAATGTTAATTCAATCTCCAACAGCAAAAATGACAGTTAATGCCAGCCTTTAGCAGCGAAACTCTACAGCCTACTACCCTTTTATTGATCAAGGCTATTTATGGGCCTTTATTCCCAGAGCGAAAAGGTAGTAGTGAAGTTTTCTTTCATGGCTAAATTGAATCATCAGTGCTGCGAAGATAAGTGTTTACTCCACGTGCTATAATTGCAATAATTCTTTCCTTTCTACGACAGAACCGCACCTTATCTTCTCCCAACAGATAACTCCATTAGTCTGGCCAACTAAATTATCGGAGCGGAGATCTTACGCGAAATTTGTGAGCAGGTTTTGATAAAAGGACGTGAAGAATGTTTATGAAACCCAATTTACCCTAATGTACCCATGCGATTTTTTTTTTCGTCCCACTTTCGTCCTATTAGGCTCCCAAAAGTGGTGCAATAATAATTAATGATGGCCAGGTAGTGGAAGTTTGAAACTTTTAGGGGATTAATAATTTCGAATTTTTAAATAGTCATTTTTGTAAGATAAAAATGAATATTTAAATCTATTATGGTAAATATGCATAGTCAGATGCATTACTGGGAAGTTTTTTTTTTTTTCTTACTAAAATTAGAAAGTATAAAATTATTTGAAAAATTTAATAATTTAAAATGTAATGATTTTTTTATCTTTTATAAAATTCAAACATGGACTTATAGTAATGTATCATACTCTTTTTGAATGAGCACCATGATTGTACATTTGTAAATAGCACTGTTTTGAAAGAGTATAGCTTCGTAATTTGAAGCATAAATGATTGTCTACCGGCCAATGTAATTTTTTTTACATACTAAAATTAGAAAGAAAATTTATTTCAAAAATTTAAAAAAAAAATTATCAACATTTTATCTTTTATGAAAATTAACTATAAAAAATCAAACCCCCATGTACGTTATACTATGATTGTGGTAAAAGCGCTGCTTTTATAAATGAATCGTACACTAAATTTTAGCAGTTTTTGCATAAAAGAACGATGTGAGATTTGATTTTTTAAAAAATTATCCCTAATGTAGCCTATTTAAAATAATTAGCCAAATTTCTAGCCTTCAGAAATAATTATTTTAAATTTAATAAAAGATCAAGATATTCATTCATAAAACTAAATATAAGTTATCATTTAATAGACCTCCGTGCACGTTATCAGCATGAATGGTTGTAACAATTTTTATGACATAGCTTCTGCGGCCATAAATCTACAAAGCAATCTTCCAACTATAACTAAGCATAATCATCTTTCTATCCTTCAGAAACATTTATTTAAAATTTAAAAAAAAAGAAAATCAAAATATTTATTCATAAAACCACTATAAAATTATTAAACGACCCATGTACTTTAGCATCATTGATGGACGTAACAATTTTTAGGACATAGTTTCTGTAGCCATAATCCTACAAAGGAAACCTTCCAACACCAATGTTAATTCAATCTCCAGCAGCAAAAATGAAAGTTATTGCCAGCTTTTAGCAGCGAAACTCTACAGCCTACTACCCTTTTATTGATCAAAGCTATTTATGGGCCTTTATTTCCAGAGCGAAAGGTATCAGTGAAGTTTTCTTTCATGGCTAAATTGAATCATCAGTGCTGCGAAGATAAGTGTTTACTCCACGTGCTATAATTGCAATAATTCTTTCCTTTCTACGACAGAACCGGACCTTATCTTCTCCCAACAGATAACTCAATTAGTCTGGCCAACTAAATTATCGCAAGCGGAGATCTTACGCGAAATTTGTGAGCCAGGTTTTGAGAAAAGGACGTGGAGAATGTTTATGAAACCCAATTTACCCCTAATGTACCCCATGCGATGTTTTTGTTCGTCTCACTTTCTGTCCTATTAGGCATCGTAAAGTGGTGCAATCATAATTAATGATGGCCAGGTAGTGGAAGTTTTAAACTTTTAGGGGGATTAATAATTTGGAAATTTTTAAATAGTCATTTTTGTAAGATAGAAATTTTTATTTAAATCTATTATGGTAAATATGTATAATCAATGATTTTCTGGAAAGTTTGAATTTTTTTTTCTGACTAACATTAAGTAAAAAAATAATTAAAAAATTTAAAGTTAGAATGTAATGCTTTTATATTTTACAAAGCTGAAACAGGGTTTATGCCCTTAAAACATAATGTGACAATAAAAGTACTATTCTCACCGGCATCAATGAAAGATGACTAAGTATTTCGTAATGGATATTTTTCTAAATAAAGCATTGGTTTTTTTTTTCTTTTGCACATTAAAAAATATAATAAATTGTAAATAAAAAAAAAATAAGACATTTAATCATCAGTGATAGGAAATGAATGTTTACCCCACGTCTATATGCAATAATTTTTACTTTTTGCTAAAATTATCTTCTCCCAAAATAAAAATAATTCAAAAATTTAACAGTAATTTGTGAGCAGTTTTTGATAAAAAAAGAATGTAATGTTTTTATCTTTTACTTTTTTTATGCCCCACTTTCTGTCCTAAGGTGCAAAAATCTACTTTTTTAATGTAGTATGATTGTAGACTTGTAATTATCATTGCTTTCAGAAATGAATACACACGAATTTTAAAAAACTGCATTAATGAACGTCTACAGCAATTTGTGAATATTTTTTACTTAAATTAGAAAGTAAAAATTAATTGAAAAATTTAAAGTAGAAATGCAATGTTTTTTTATCTTACATAGAGCTTATGCATGGCCTTACGGTAATGTGAAAAAGTTAATTTTTGAATGAACGATGACAGGCCGTTGGTAAATAACACTACTCTCAGATACGAATAGACGCGATTTCTAATTGAAAACTTATGTTAATTCTTTTTCTTACTAAAATTAGAAAATACAAAATAATTCAAAAACTCTAAAGTTGAAATGGCATCCACTGATTAAACTACAAATTCAGGTCTAATTTGCCCAAAGTGTGGACATAATGACCGTTGTGCGACAAAGCAAACCTATGCTTATTTTAATCATCACTTTTAATGAAAAATCACATAATCAACTTGAGAGCCTTCAGAAATATTTATTTTAAATTTAAAAAGAAAAAAAAGATATTTATTCATAAAACTAACTATACAAATCATCATACCCCATGTACGTTAGCACCATGAATGGAAGTAACAAATTTTTTTAGGACATAGTTTCTGTAACCATAAATCCACAAAGAAACCTTCCAACCCAATGTTAATTCAATCTCCAGCAGCAAAATTGACAGTTGATGTCAGCTTTTAGCAACGAAACACTACAGCCTACTACCCTTTTATTGATCATGGCCATTTATGGGCCTTTATTCCCAGAGTGAAAGGTAGCAGTGAAGTTTTCTTTCATGGCTAAATTGAATCATCAGTGGTGCGAAGATAAGTGTTTCCACGTACTATAATTGCAATAATTCTTTCCTTTCCACGACAGAACTGGACCATATCTTCTCACAACAAATAACTCAACTAGCCTGGCCGACTAAATTATCAGAGGGGCGATCTTAAGAGAAATTTGTGAGCGGGTTTTGATAAAAGGACGTCTAGAATGTTTATGAAACCCAATTTACCCCTAATGTTACCCATGCGATGTTTTTTTTTTTTTTTTGGCCCACTTTCTGTCCAATTAGGCTCCCAAAAGTGGTGAAATCATAATTAATGAAAGCCAGGTAGAGGAAATGTTTAACTTTCAGGTGGATTAATAATTTCGTACGTTTTTACATAGTCATTTTAGTAAGATAGAAAGGAATATTTATGTCTATTCTTGGTAAATATGCATAGTCAATGCATTTCTGGGAAGTTTGATTTTTTTTTTACTAAAATTAGAAAGTAGAAATTATTTGAAAAATTTAAAGTTATAATGCAATCTTTTATCTTTTATAAAATTCAAACATGGCCTTACAGTAATATGCGAGAGCACCTTTTTGAATGAGAGAGATTATACATTTATAAATAGCACTGTTACTGAAAGGAGTAGACACGATTTCTTAGCATAAAATGATTGTCTACGGAATATGTAATTTTTTTTTTACTTACTGAAATTAGAAAGTAAAAAATTAATTCAAAATTTTAAAGTTGAAATTCAATGTTGTTATCTTTTATGAAAATCCTACGTGACTTATGATGGAGTGTGAAAGCAACTTCTTGATTATACTATGATTGTACGCTTGTAAATAGCGCTGCTTTTAGAAATGAATATACCTCGATTTATACGTGATAGCATAAATGAAAGTCCACTGCCTATGTGAATTTGATTTTTTCTTACTAAAATTAGTAAGTAAAAAATAATTCCAAAAGGTAAAAAGTTGAGAGGGAATGTTTTAGTAGAAAAGAGAGACAAGATGTTTATTGATAAAACTAACATAAAAGATTATAAGTTAAGTAACGAGCATATATATGAAAAAATAAGTGTAGATTTTTTGATTTAGTTTCACTGCAAGCACAAATACTGCAGTGTGG
>BPLR01013892.1:0-273814 GCA_021605095.1 Caerostris extrusa
GTTACGTATTGCTAGTAAGGGTCCCCTCCTCCTCAACCAAAAGATTTTGTGGGTTGCAAAAAAATTTGAAAGGTCACAAAAAATTTAAAAATAAAAGAAAATACATTTTTAATTTTATTTTATTTTCACATTAAAAGTTAACCTTTTTGTCATTAATATTTTTCAACTTTTTATGCTGTAAATACTAGTCACTTTAATTCAATCTGTAGTTCACTTTTTTATTTTATTCAATGTGATTATCTATCACACATTTTTTAAAAGATGGTTTATTATATTTATTATTATTATATATAATAAAACATAGATTATGCATGTAATTTTTCATATGTTTTTGTACACTTTTGATGGTCATCGGAAATTTTTTTATTTGACATTGGATCACATCAAAAAAAGTTTCAGAATCACTACCTTAAACATATATATATATATATATATATATATATCATCATTAACAGCCTTATTCTTCTATCATCTCAGTTTTTGCAACGACATTTTGAAAATATATTTATAAAAAAAAATTTATTTTCTACTGTGCTCCTTCTGATAGCACTTTTGTTGAACTAAAATATTACATCTCAATTTCCAAGATAAAAGAGCTTATCTTATAATATTAAGGTTGACTTTGTTCAACTCCTCCATTACAATCTTCAGAATCCAATGAATGTATTGGGATGCAGAATTGGCTAATTTTACTTATTCATAATGCACAGCAATTCATTGAGACTTGGATGGCATACACTTAAATGGAATGGTTTCATTTCCGGTTTCATTTTTTTCCCAAATATAGAACAGTAGATTTAAAGGTATATCTGATAACCTTATTCTAATGAAACTTTAATACATTGATAATGATTTAAGTAAAGTGAGTTCTTCTTTGAAAAATTTCCACTACAAGAGAATTCAGTAATAATCGAAACCTTTAGCTAAACTTTCAATATCTTCTCTGAACCAGCATTTGAGAAACTTTTTGGTAGTAAATTTATCTTTCTATACTGTAATTACATAAATACATCCAAGCCTCATCATGTGTAACTACATTTTTTCTTTTTTTCATCTGCCAAATAATTTTCATAAAATAATCTTCATATTCTTATGCTGGAAAACATATTTTGGTGTTAGTTGGTGAACATCAGAGTTTGTTGATATTTTCTTTCCTTTGGAAAACATTGTTCTGAGTGTATAGAAAAAATAAGACACAATATGCATATTTTTTTTAAAAAAACTATGTGCAGCAGTTTCAATCTCGAAAATGACAAACATTTTACATATCTTTAAGATGTAAGCTAGTTACAGAAGCTAATTTCCCACAGGTACCTAGTGGGAGATTTATTTCTTCTTAGTAAAAGGAAATGACATTGGTACTTTTCTATTTAACTACATCATCATGGAAAAGATGGCAAGCAGTTATTTGCGTTCAGTTATAATGAACAGGTATTAAAATAAAAACTCATACATTGAAAAATCATAAATACTACTACTGAGAAATGTTTAAAAATATACTGGTTTGAAAAGATGGAAATACAAATACAGAATGAGTGAATTCATATGAAGTTGTATAACACATAAACATGTAAAAACCGCTCAAAAAATAATATTTATTTCAATTCAAATAGCTTACTAACTTTTAAACTAAATACATAATGAAAGAAACAGCATATTTTTACTCAACCATTTTAAAGCAAATATATATATATTTGCTTATTTATATATTATATATATATATATATATATATATATATATATATATATATATATATTAGCAGAGAGAGTGAGGCGAAGATTTAAAATGATAACGCATGGAGTACAACTGAATTATTTATGTGTAAAAATTTCAAACAGCTTGATAAAAAAAAACCTGCCTTGTCGTAATTTTTCATCATCTAGAACATTATAACTGTCATATTCAACGCCATGCATGCGAAGAATCTGAACGACAGCATTGCTGAAACCACAACGAGGATTTTCTGGAACTCCTTTCATAAAAACGACGACTTTAGATTTGTTTACTATATCGCTAAGTTTATCTTTCGTCTGACTACAAAAGCGATAGGTCATAAAAATTCCAGATTTTATTACAGTTTTTCGGCTACCTAAAAATTTAAATAAAGACATATTTAAATTCAATATGAAGAGAAGCTCAAGCTGCGTTGTTTTGGAGTTAGCCGGTTGCGCATATAGTGTTTTGCTCTTCTCTTACTGATGCAAGGACAATTGCTGAACGGATCATTACGTTGATACGAATCATTCATTTTATGTTGAGATCCATGAAATACAAATCGTCGAGATAAGCAACTCTGAAATTGAATTCATTTTAAATAACGCTTTTGTTAATATTTACGTTGCTGATTTTTTGCGATAGTAAACAGTTTTCGAGTGTGATTTAATTAAGAATAGACTAAAATCGATATACCGGTACCGAAAATATTGGTTCGAAACTAACAACTGGATTTTTGATCAGGCACATGATCCCAATCGAGCTCAAACAGGAATCAGCGAGATGTCAGTCTGAAGTAAAAATTATTAATAATAGACATCTTGTGAAAAGTAACAGTAAGCAGTTGTACAAATAAAAAATTGAAAAGGAATTTAAATTAATTTTTATGATAGCTAATTTTAATTCAATATGTATTTTACACTCAAAGAAGTCTAACAGTTTTTTTTTTTAAATAATTTTCTCAAAAATCTCGTCATATAAGATATTTAAACATTTTACAAAATTTAATAATATATTTATTACATAAAAATAAAATATAATAAACTGTTCGAATGTTAGAAAAAAGCGACAGTAGCATTATTTCTTAAAAATTATTTTAAATTAATTTTATTTTTTATTTGTATGACTGATTAGATATTGTATCTATGTATGAATGCAGTTTCATTCGTATACTCATGAATTAGCACGATGTGAAAATCGTTACCTCTTATTGTAGATCAATACGGAGATCCTGGCAGCATAGTGGCCTCCAGCTCCTCCATTGATTGATGATGAAACATAGATGTGATCTCATGCCTTTTGAATTCTATAATAATATGAAACCTCAATAACCCAGTTTAAATACTCTACAAAATTGCGATTATATTTCTTTCCCAAAAATAGCAAAACCTTCACACTGTTCTAAATATTTTTAATTAATTCCAAATGCTCCTTCCTGAGTCACGATTTCTTCCTTTCAATTGCGCTACGCCCAAGCATTGTTCTTCTTGTTTCATCCCTTCCCTGCTCTGTCTGATTTAAATCACTGATATGATGAATACGAAATAAGAATCGTCAAATTAAATTTATGTATTAAAAATACTCAGTAGGGTAAAATCGAATTGTTGTAAAAATCCCGGACATAAATTGCACAAGATTAAAGGTAAGAATTTTAATGGTGAATTTAAAGATCTTGATTTGGCTTCGATTAGTTCTTGCTGCATTTTATCTTGCGCGCTTACTGATACCTTTTGCGAGATTTCTATAAATAATGATTTTTTTCTATAGGGTAAAAGGAATCCAGACGTTTATTGAAGAATCTGACATTATAATTCGGTTTATTTAAAGGGCCATCATTTCAGATTATTTCCGCCAATGGGTAATTATTTTCGCTATTGTCTCTTTAAACCACTTTGTTTTTCTAATGCATTTTCATAGTTTGTTCATTTCAGCTATTTTATTTTCATAAAAACATTGTTTTTTTTTCTTTGAATTCCGTTTCACGCAAATCTAAAAAAACACGATTGTAAGGTTGAATTTAAATAGGAAACGCAAGCCGTGATTCGGCGCCAACTTAGTGATCAACAACATTCGCAAAAATTCCAATTTCCCCTTAAAAATATGATTTCATCAAGTTGATTTGTTGAAAAGTTTATATAAGAGAATTGCTGAAATAATATATTAAAAATGTTGCAAATCCTTTTACCAATTAATGATTATTATAATATTGAATCCACTAGGAGCACTTAAATCTTTAGGAATTATTTCTAGAAAATATGTTCAATTATTGTATGACGCTCATTGTCTATACCAAGCATTACATTCTATTGTGAACTAAGTGAAACTATTTTAAATGTTCATAGGAACAAATTTAATTTTTTACGAGTACCTGTTAATTTGGTGTTAAATTTTTAATGTCCTGTTAATTTTTATAAATATGAGTTCGTTGAAAGTCATCGAATTTATTTCACAAATTTTTCTAAATCCACTACAGATAATAGTACATAAAATTGCGGAAAAGTGCTAGGAATCAGGAGAGGGTATAAATAATCCGAATCAGTAGTCAGGAATCGAAAAATTTTTTGGCTGACTCCCCACACCTGGTTACGTACGCTTGCTAGAACCTTTCAGAGCAGAACGATCATATATTCTGAAACAGATTGCTTTAATATGAGTATTTCTTTGGGACAAGAAATATTAGTGCACTTTATTTGATAGGCCAAAATAATTTAAAGACGCTCGTATAATAGAGTTCAGTTCGAAAATTTAATAGGAAAATATGCTCAAAACTTTGAAGTTTTAAATTATTCAATAGGCTGTGATGATGTTTCTCCTGCAAAGCAAATAGATTAGAGATAAGAGATTATAAACAAAAAGAGGAGAGATTATAATTGTCTAAATATCGCGATTACTGATACCGATTGTCCACTAAGACTAATAAAAATATTGTTAGAAGAAATGTTGTTAAAAAATATTTTACTGGTAAAAAGAAGTTGAGCCTTTTAATTGTCTTCTTTCAACAGAAATACTACTGTGCCCAAAATGTAAGATCAATTTTTTTTTTTTCAAAAACTCTTTATTTATTCTTCCAAATTTATCTCATCGCCTTCAAAGTAATCCACTCCGGACACAATGCACTTATGCTAACGTTTTTTACAATCCTCAATGCATGCTAAAAGTCATTGGCCATTGGCTTTCAAAGCGCGCGACAATTCACGTTGAATCTCTTCAATCGACTCAAAAAGGTGTCGCCAGAGTGGTCTTTTCAGCTTAGTCAATAGCCAGAAGTCGTACGGTGCTAAATCAGGTGAATACGGTGGTTGTGGAACGATATGAGTTTCATTTTTGGTGAAAAAGTCCCGAAGAATCAATGCAGTGTGAGCTGGCGTATTATCGGGATGCAAAAACCAAGAGTTGTCTTTTCAAAAATGTGGCCTTTTTTTTGCGAATAGCTTCCCGCAAACGACGCACAACACTCAAATAATATTCCTTGCTTACAGTTTAAACCGGCGGAAGGAATTCATAATGAACCACATCACGGTAATCTACGAAAACAGGTCTTGATTTTTGAGCTACTTTGGCGTGCTCTTTTCGGTCTTGCTTCACCTTTGTCACGATATTCGCTCAAATTGATCGGTTGTTTCCGGGACGTAAGAATAAAACCATGTCTCATATCCAGTTATGATGCATTTAAACTTGTCCTGATAAAAAGTCAGAAAGCATTGTTTCACACATTTCAACGCGACGATGTTTTTCCAAAAAATTCAATGTTTTTCGGTACCAATCGAGATTTGACGCGTTTGAAGCCCAAAAATCTTTGAAATGGAATTTTTACCGATCCTTTTGAAATTCCAACATCATCAACAAGGTCTCTCATTGTAAATCAACGGGTGCAAGCACCAAATTTTTAATTTTTTGACGTGAGCTTCACCAGTTGAGATTGATAGTCGGCTAGAACGCTCTTCATCTTCAAAGCGTTCTCTGCCTTCTTTGAACTGTTTATACCATTTGTAAACATTTCTTTCCAATAAAGTTTGCTCACCGAATGCCTTCTGCAACATTCTATACGTTTCCGAATATTCATTCCCCAAACAAATGTAATGCAAGTTCTTTGCTCAATTAATTCAAAAGTGAAATCGCCGATATCACTTTTACCGTCTCACAAAGTCAAGAGTAACTCAAACACTAATGAATATTTTGCCGTGAAATATCACACATATGTCAAAGACAGTGCCAACAACCTAAAAAAAAGTGAAGTTCCATATGCCAGGAAAATTTAAATTGAAAATTGGTTTTACTTTTTGGGCACAGTAGTATATTATGGTTCGATGTAAATTATCCTTTTTAGTAATAATGAAAATTTAGTCAGGCAAATAGCATCTCTATTTATTCGAGGAGTTTCATGTTCAGATTTATGTAATTTAGATGTAATTCCGTTTACGGATTCAATGCAAAAAGAAATCAATGTTAGAAGAAGATTCTATGAAGAAAAGAGGATGCTATGAAGTGGCACTGCCCAAAAAGGAAAAACACTTTTCTCTGCCTTGTATAAATATTTAGCCTTAAAAGATTATGATGACTAAGAGACTGAATTCTGAAAACCAATATATGAAATATGATATTGTATAAAAATGGCATAATTAAGAAAGGGCCATTGGGAGAAATTTAAATCAAAGATTATTACTTCATAGGTCATAAACTTTGGCGATCGGTGCCACAGGTTTCTAGTTCAAGTCCAGGCGGTTCCATGGATGTTTGTAATGGTTCGTAATCTACTGTAAAAACCGCTCTAATATGACTGTAGAGCTTTGGGCGTAGGGCCGACAATCCTAGCCCGAAACATCTCCAGTCTCAAACTTTTTCCAGAAGGCAGACGGCCTTGGTCCAATATGGGGCTATTGCGCCAATGAAGAAGAAGGTCACAGACCTATGGTGAATCAATGTCACCAGCATATAGACCTATGGTGAAGTAATATGGAAAAACGATAATTAGGTCTGTCTCCAAATAAAAATTTAATGCCTTCTTTAAATCAATGCCGATTAAAGCAAAAATTTAGAGATATAAAAATGAAATGATAGAAAATATGGAGTTTCTACAAACACTGAGTTGGCTCTTCTATATATTAGTGTTTGAGAAGTTGATTGAAATTTCTTGCATTTTTATAGAGTACTAAAAATTTTAAGTTAAGAATTTTTTGTCATACCAATGTGGGTTTTGGTATAAGCAGCAACACTTATTTTTTATCGGCAGTCTTAGACTTTCACTTTAAAAATATTCTGAAATATATGTTACTTAACAATATTCTTTAGAAACAACCATTAAAGGAGAGTCAAATTCAAGCCTTTTAGAAGGAGACTCAATTAAATTATTGTAGAAATTAATCCAATTAGTAGTCATATTTCTAATAAGTGGAAGTGCAAAGTTCAAAAGTTCATTACCAGTTTGGTTATTGCTATTGCAGTGTCAGAAGAAGTGTTGGGGATTAAAGTCACTGCAAAGAATCAAACTGTAATTTAAGCTGAGAAAAGCAGTTAGATCGTTTAGTAAATGAGAAGAATTAATTTTGCAGGAAGCATAAGCAGAGGCTGAGGAAATTATCAATTACAGTATTGAAATAAAAAACTAAGATTAGATGGAGTGATCTCTTGATGCGTAATATTATTTTTAATAAAATTTGCTGTACCATCAGATGCTCTCGAGTCTGTGGATCATCATTTCTATAAAATGTTATTTGAATTATGATTAAATAATAAGTTTTAAGTCCGGTAATCATCATAACCATTAAGTTAGTTTAATAGCTTTTATTTTTTGTCAAAACATCTTATAAAAACTTGTAATTTATCTAAACCATTTTTGCATTTGAATAACTGATTAGAAATATTTTCTGATCCTCCAATTGAATTAAATTAAGAAATAAATTCTCTAATCACAAAAAAGGCTTGACAAAAAGTATAAAAATATCAAAAAGTTGACGGTAAGAACTGCATTGGCATATAAAAAAGATCAAAAATTCATACGAATACACAAAAAAAAAAAAAAATAAATAAATAAATAAATAACGAGGTATGAAACATTTTTTTCCAGCGCAGCTGGCAATACAGAGACAGTTATCTTTATGCAAGAGCTGCACCACTGTTACTCATTTAGCACTACTCAGGGGTCACGTGTAGCTTGAAGATATGCTATGGACGCGAGTAACACTACCCCTACAACGCTCTACGATTATATTAAACCGGGTCCTATGATTTAAAGTGGATTCCGAACCCCTACAAACGTCCATGGCACCGCCGGGATTCGAACCCGAAACCTGTGGTACAAGCGGTAGAGCGCTAGTCGCTCGGCCAGCAGGCCATATGGTAAACATGTTGTTCAGAAAAATGTTGCCATAGGGTATGAAACATGTTGTTCCCAAAAAAACTATTAAAAACAAAAATGAATTATTTATAAAAATCAAAAATAAATTAATTATAATATTCGAAGGATAGCATTTTCAAGGAATAAATACCACATGATGTTCTAAAACATTTTATTTCTGTTTGCTAGATGACTGGATAAAAGTAAAAGACATATCTAAATAACATGAAGCAGACAGAATAACCTTCTGTTTCGATTCGATGCTGTATGGAATTGGAGAAAAATGATTTACCAATGTAGCCTGCTTTTATAAAGTCAAAATCGACTCGAAAAAAACCTCGTGACTGTTTATAATATGACCATTATGCGAGGGATTAGATTAATCGACCGACTATGATCAATAATTTGTTTGATTTGGTAGATTTATTGCCAGCTATAAACCTATCCATGTAAAATCTAACTGTGATGATCTACTGCCTAATGTAGGATTTCATATTAATTATCCGGAATGGCGGTGTTTAAATTAATCTCTTCTGGTAATTTTGTTGACATTTGGATGTAAATTATGGACATGCATAAGCGGTCACACACACAAACTTTGAGAAATAAATATCATATGCCCGGGAAATTTAAATTGAAAACTGGTCCTACTTTTTGGGCACAGTAGTATCAGTAAATAAATTACTATTAATACTATTACGCATTTTGATTCCTTGGAGATTTAGAAAGGACAGTTTGCCAATTGCGTAACTTTTTCGATTGAAAAATTAAAATCTTTTAATTCTCCTTTCATGTCATCTGCTGGGGTATCAACACAGAGGCTCTTAATGACAACTTTCAGTGGTCTTGATTGATTGAAGTTATTAAGAAGAAATCCTCTTCAACTTTCTTCAGAGTACCGCAGGTGTCAGCTTGATGATTGTCATCATCAGGGAAGATTTTATAATAGTCACCAGTTAATTTGAAAATTTGTTTTCAGTTGATGGATTCATTTAATTCTTTCTTGTTGGTGGGAGGTAGAGTAACAGTTCTCACCATAACAGGAGGAGGAAAATTGGGGATTGGCACTTCAGATGTTTCCATTTGACCTACATCAAATTTTTTCAATTCATCAAATGGCTTGGAAGAAGGGTTTGCAGCTTTACTTATTATTGTAAATTATTACGGTGATCCTTGGCCGCGTAGCGGCCACTAGCTCCTTCTTTGTAAAATGTTGGAACATAGCGGTGGTCTCATGCCCTTTGAGTTAATAAGCAAAATAGATAATTAAATGTCCCTTTCAAAAATGTAGAAGTTGATGAAATCAGTTGCATGTAATAACCCTGAATGCAGCGTTACTTCTGTCATCTTTTTACAAAATTGGATTTGGCAGTTAATCTCTTATTCGCGAATAAAAAAAACTCGATATCAGCCATCTCAATTTCCCTTCTTGGATGTTTAGGACAGTCCTTAACTTTACAGACACCGTAAAATTCCAATTAGGTTTCGCAAATATTTTTGTAAGTTTGCTGCAGGAAAATAATATTTTTGTACTTTCCGGATTCTTCACCTTCAGAATCTGTCCCATTGCAAAGCTCTAGAGAGAGATCTCTCTGATTCTATTAATTTATTTTGAGTAGTAGGAGCCTGAAGGGCCGAGTGGCTAGCGCTCTGGCGCTCGGTACCACAGGTTTCGGGTTCGAGTCCCGGCGGTTCCATGGAAGTTTGTAGTGGTTCGGAATCCACTTTAAACTGTAGGTCCCGGTCTAACATGATCGTGGAGCGTTGCGAGGGCATTGTTACTCCGCGTCCGTGGCTTATCTTCAAGTTACACGTGCCCCCTGGGTAATGCAAAGTGAGTAACGTCTGTGCAGCGCTTGCCTTAAGGCATCCGAGAAAAAGCTGTCTAAGTGTTTGCCAGCTGCATTAGAAAGAAAAAAAAATCTTGAGTAGTAGAAATCTTATCATTGGTGTTCTTATACTCTAATGAGGAGGAATCAACATACTGAACCGCAAAAACGGTGAAAGAGAGAACCGAAGGAGCTCTCGTAACAGGGGGCGAAATCTCGACACTGCCTTTTCCTTTTAAGCAGTCCCTGTTTAGATTTTTTACGATTCATCGTAACGTCGGGTAGGTTGCTTTTCCCTAAAGTACAAACCAGTTCAAGCATGAACGCAAGAGAGAAGAAAAGTATGTGTTATCAGTTTGAAAACTGGAAAGCGAATATATCAATTTTCTTTCTTGCCGAAGCAAATCAACCGTAGCATACTATAGTGTATCATTTCAATTACGTAATTGTCTTTCGCGTTGAAAGAGAAATTGAGATTTCTTATTATTCGTAATTGCGAAACATTTTTGGCAGCTTTCCTTTTACAACATCAAAGAATGATTTTTAGATGTAAAAAAATGATTTTAATTTAAAAACTAGTGTAACTTAAAGAAAAATCAACAATAATTTTATTTCTGGTGAACAACTTGCATAAAATTTTATATTTACTCTTCTTATCTACTCAGATCTAACCTAACAAAATGTAATCTAACATATAGTAAAATATAGGCATATATTAGTAGTTGCCAAATAATTTAAATTCTCTACCTTTACAACTACTACTACTGCTGCTACCAGCTTGCTACTTTTTAATCTTTAATTCTGGCAACATTTCTTTTTGAAAACTTGTTTAGGCTCTGCAATTGAGATACATGATCTGTTTCATTAAAGTGTGTATACTTCCATGTGGCATCGATATCAAATGAATGATTATATATCTTAAAATAATTAATTATTGAATAAAATACATCTTTTTATGTCAACAATCTTACTGTGATATACAAATCGTCTTACTGTGCCAAAATGTCTGAATGTCAAGTTGAATTTTCACAACCTCTAACCAAAGGAACGATTACACATTTAGTTATTGAATATTTAAAATTTGTGTTGTATACAAGAGGACAGTTGCCTGATCCTTTGGACACTTTAATACAGAGTATCAAAGGCAATACACCTTTTGAAAATTTAAATATGGAAAATCATGTTATTTTCTGTGATGATCCTAACGTACGTTGTGATCGCTCAGTAAGTAATTTTTACTAATTATCTGAATGAATGTGAATTGCAATTTTTTTTTTATATAATTATATTTAGAAATTATAATTTGCTTAATCTAATAAACAGCGTTCTCATTATCTTTATCTAATTAAACTACATTTTGTTATCCATCGTTTAATTATCTATTTATGAATATCTTTCATGCATCAGCATGTTTCTTAAAATTAATTTCAATAAAATAAATTGGTAATTAATGGAATGGAAGAAAAAGTAATTAATGGAATCGTCATAAAGTTTTTGATGGTTTATGGATATTTATAAAAGTTTAATTATTGTTGAGAATTTATATATTGCACTTTTAAATCAAACATAATTTATTTTAGAAAATATAATAATATACTATTTAACATTATCTTTTATCATCAGTAATACAAAAAGTTTTTCAATTTAAAGGTTTGTTTCGTAAAGGTTGCAAGTTAACTGGCAATGAGACATTTTAAAGGAAAATGTAGAAATTATGCAAATAGTTATTGTTATGCTGTAACTTTTTTAATAAATGAACTATGTATTTAAACAGTTCTGCAACTTTTTACTGCCAAACAATTCTTAAATAAAATATTATCATACCAAAACTTTATTAAATGTAAATCGGAGTATCTCTGACAGTTCATTTTCTGTAACAATGTAAAAAACAGTTTTAATAAAAAATTAATAAGATTTTAAACTAACTTTTTTCATAATATGGCTGTGTGTTAAAATCAAAAGCCTCTGTAGTTTTTTAATGAATGTTTTCATATTTAACAGTAACTGTAGGTTTACTTTTACATATGTATATTTGTTCTGAATCTTTTAAACCACTTTTTGTAAAATCATTATTAGATATAATTTAAATTTTTATGTATTTTAATTTCTAGGGTTTACTCAAGAAAAACAAATCCATCACAGGACAGACGAAGACAATCATATGAAGATACAATTAAGAAGTTCGATAACTTTTTCATGGAACTTTGTAATATCTTGAAACTAAAGATGTACTTGAAGTGGTTATGAATCTTGGTCCCAATACGAAAAGTCCAAAAGAACTACACCGTATTACTCTTTCCTACAAATTGTGATCACACAGAATGTTCTCAAATATCGACTCTTGAAAAACACAGGTTATTCATGTTTAAAGAAATTTTAAAAAATGGTATTTTAAATGGTTCAAGACTTGATAATATTCTACCAATAACTATATTTCTTTATTTGAAGACTGGAGTTTCTTTCACTGAGCACATGCAACTTGAAAGACAGTATTCTGTACCTAAAAATCCCTTACCTTACATTTAAATTGTGAATGCCAAATTTCTACTAGTCACATAGGAGATAATTCTCATCCAGAAATTGCTGGAGAAACTAATGTACAAAATGGATTGTGGGTTAAGATTAAGAAAGCTGCCCTCAAAGGCTTCAAAGCCTTATCAGAAAAATAACTGTGTAACTGTAAAGACTAAACATCATCATACCATCAAGTTGTTTTTAATAAAAATATATAAGAACTTCACCCTTCTGCATATTGGTATTCATAGTGGTAACTTGAAAAATTCCAAGCATGATAAATTGTTACAAATAAATTTTTTGCAATTGAAACTACATAATCAGTTTGAAATGCAACTTCAGATATGCTATGCATTTTTAGGCAAATTGCCGTGCATTTAAGTAATATATTAAAAATTATGCTACTAGTTGTGATAATTCTAAAGCTAGTAGTGAAAAGTATTTAATATAATTTAAATTGTTCTTATCTTAAATATTTTGATAATCAACTAATTAAAAATACTCATGTATTGTCAAATTAAGTTTTGTATATTTTTATATCACTATTTTGTGAAGTCTATTATTTTTATTTAATATGACTAGGAGCATATGTTAAAAACTAACATATCCAATGCACCTTCATTCAATGTTTAAGCTGTAACTGCCATTTACAATTTTTTAAATAAATGTTGGCTTATCTATGAGCTAAAATTGTATTTTTTATTAAATTTGATTTTTATAATCAGTCTCAATATTCTTATTTCTTAAACATTAAGTATTATATTTATATATGACAAAAATCTTAAAAATTGGAAGGAAATGTGTGTTTTAGTTTCAACTTTAAATATGCAATATAATGAAGAGCTATTAGGCATTAAAATTTATGTATCTAAAGACTGGTAATAACTTTCTAATCACTTGTATGATACCATTTAAATATTTTACACACTCCTTAACAAAAAGTCACCCGACTGCAATCGTAGGGTGACTTTTCTGTTATATCTCATTTAACTTGACTTTACATTGCATATAACAAAGGGCAAGTATTGTACTCTTTTCTACACTTCATTTTTTTTAAATTGTTTTTTTCCAATAATATAGCTTAATGAAATTTTTTTATGTTGCCAATTACAAAAAAATGTTACATGATAAATTAAATAGGGCAAAAAGCATTTAAAATTTTATATTTATCCATAATTATCAGGTTTTTATTTAATATGTCTCATTAATAGAATTTTACAGAGGCAGCACATAACTAAATTTACCATACCAATTGAAATACTTTTGTCAAACAGATCATAGTTTTGAGCTTTTTCAATAATTTTTTTGTATGCCTTATCCAAAATTAAAATATTGATTGTAAGTCTCATTATCCAGAAATGGGAGGAGGTATTAATTTTTAGCTAAATAGAAAAAATGAAATTTCTTTTGATGGTTTATGAAATTTAAAGCTGAATTTAAAAAAAAAATGTTTCATTTTTAAATAAATATGCTTACTTTTCTGATACTGTAGTGTATTGTTAAAGTCACTGTTATTTACAAGATATGCATACAATAAATTAAAAGATAAGAAGCAACTTCTAAACTGAAACTAAATTCAAATTTAGTAATTAATATAAGCTATTTCAGCTCTGCTCGATATGAAATTAGTAATGAAATTTAAAAAAAAAGATGAACTACATGAAGTGTGCACATACTTAATGGTTGCTTATATTGTTTGCAACTTGGCTATGAAATAAAGTAAAAACTCAAAATTATCTAGCATATATATAATTTTCAATTCTTACACATAGAAAATATATTTTTATTAATCTAGTATCTAATTCCAGTTTTGTACTAACCAAATCATAAATACATTGATTTTATTTGTGTGTTCATGAATATCAGTTAAACCACTTTAGGCATTTTACTACAGTATAACAATCTCTACTTTGTTATGAGCATATTTGAGGCAATACTATACATAAAAAGTCAAATTTTTGCATCCTAGCCAGCATGTAATTTACAAAGGATCTAATTTGTGAAATTAAATAAAATATTTGCTTATTAAAGTTGATTTTTCCCCATAATTTCCCTTCTAGTTTAATCTTACAAAAGAAAATTATTAAGACAAAATGAGGAGGACCACCAAAAAGTTTCAGCACATTCGTAACTTTTAGAAAATTAAGGTTAAGTGTTTATTGCAGAAAGTTTGCTATACTTTTTTTGTAGATTGAAATCTGATTATTACAACCATTAATTTGATTAATCTTTCATTAATTTTATAATGACATAATATGGCAATGATTTAATAATGCATAATTAGGTATGAGAATTTAATTTCCCTTGCAGGCCAACCTGATATATTCTTAATTTCACACACACTTGTGAGTTTCAAAAACATTTCTACCAATGTGTTATTTATATATATGGCAGAAACAAATCATTTAAATAGGAATCACAAAAATTTCTGTATAATGAATGCTATTATTATAGCATTGATATATATATATATAGTCCTTTTGAAAATCTTTTATATACACCTTTATAGGACAAAACTACAGAAAAGCAAAAATACAATAATGGTCAAAGGATTTTCCAAAAAAGTAATCTGTTTGTAAAATAAAAGTTATACAAGTAGAAATTTTCATGCTATTCCTATTATGAATATATAATCAGTTTACATAACACGCTCAACACAAATTTTCTCATAGAAACACAATCAAATTGTATAAAACTGACTATACATAAGCCCTTAAGTGTTTTACATGTTTCAAAAATTTTCCAAAGATCCGAAATGCACTTAAAATTGCAGTAATGAAACTGAAAACCATTAGAAGAATGCAAATATCAAAAAAGGCACATATAATTATGTAAAATATGAAGGACATGACATAAAGAGATGTTCAAGAAATCAGCAAAAACCCAACACTAAAGATAGCTTTAGCAAGGAATACTCAGTTATAAGCCAAGCTATTTGTCATTAAATGATGGAATCAAGAATTCATCTAGTCAGTATTTTGACAACATGGAAGCAAAATAACAGCAGGGCATATGATTGAAGAAAAACAATTCAGCAGTGAATTTCGTTTTATAAAAGATACAATACTCACACTTTCATATAAATTGCAGCTGTAATGTAAAAGTAGTTTTTAATTAGGTAATTTAAAAACTTATTTAGCAATGTATGGAAGTAAAGGAATGAAATTTTCTAGTCTAATAACCTGCTATATTTGACATTTAGTCTATACCCATTTGTAAATTAGAGGGTTACATATATAAGGCAAAATCTGCAGAAAAAAATAAAAGGCAAAAGATATCCAATTTGTACAACAAAGCCATATAAATAGTATTTGCTATTGATATTTTCATGCGCTTCCAATTTTTACCTCACAATGCATATTGCTGAAGGAAAATTTGCCGAAACTGTTTAATTCAAAAGGGCCATACTGATGCTACTTATTAGTTGAAATTAGTTATTATTTATCACAACTTACTGAAATTATACTATAAAAGTATGTAGAAAAAGTTGGTATACGAATCAAAAGTGTATTTAAAGTTTTAATTTTCATTAAGAATTAGCAAGTATCGTACAAATGCCATTATTTTCAAATGCTTTTTTCACTTTAAAATTATGTGTACGATTGTATTTTCTTACTTAATTTGAATTTCTCTTTATATATTAAAAATTCATGTACAGCAAGATTTATATTCATCAGAAACAGCCATTAATATTCAATACACTATATCCTATTATGCATGATTATCCTATGATTATAAATACTAGATTCTTTTCTTCACAATAAAAATATTTTTTATTATTAAAAACATAAGCCACCATTTAAGGTCGTATACAGCACAGTACCATAAGCTACTCTATAGTTGGTTTTGTCCATTTTAAACTTCACCCTGAGTCTAGTTTGTTTTTCCTGTATAATTACTTTTAAGTGAAAATTGCAAACCATAAATTTTATTTTTCTTTGAAAATATTTTCTAATTACCAGTGCTTCGGCAAGCAAAACAGATTTTTGCTAATTAGATGAATTTTAACATCCATGTAAAAATTCTAAGCAAATCAGTTGCCTTGCAAAATAACTTTTACAAGTGTAGTTGAAATACACGTTCTTGTCATATTTATAGTACAAATTATATTGCATTTGTAATTATTGTATTATATTATATTACATTTGTAATGATTATATTTCATTAAATTGTATTGCATTCATAATCATTTTAGTCAAAAATAATTCACAAAAAAAAAATATAAGGCACGATTAGAAACAAAGGTTAATCTAAAAAACAATTTTTGTAAAACAAAATGTTTATAAAATAGATTCTGGAATATTTACTATTCAAAAGTACAAAGAAAATGTAAAAAAGACAGCCTTTATGCTAAGAGAATGCTTTGAGAGAAATACAAGAAATCTTCATATAAAGCAAAATTAATTTTCCTGAAATCAGCATAAAAATAGATCCCTCCCTCCTATTTCTCATATATCATGCTAAAGAAACAAAGATTTTTTGGGGTTTTTTTTTTTTTTAAATTATAATCAGAATTCTATAATTAAGCTAAGCTAGAAAATTCCAAATTAAACAACAGACTTCAGTTTTGAAAATGTACAATTTATTGATGTCAAGTTTATATCATTTTTCTTAGGAGAGTGTTGATCCTGTCTTCACGATTACCGAAATCTCCACCCTCAACATAGTGAATGGTCTTCTTTCTCCATCCTCCCTTGGGATTGTTTAACTTGAAGTGCCACAAGAAATTAGTGGCTTTTTTGAAATTAGGTCCACAAGTATAAATTTCATGAATCAAATCTTCAATGCACAAGATGCCATATTTTCCTAAATGAAAAAGATGTTTCATTACATTGACATTCAAAACTTTTAAATTCAGAAAACATTTCAAAGCACATTAATAGGCAAATTCAATATGCTTCATATTGACATCTTGCCTACAGCCATTGAAAAAAAAAAAGGTTAAGAAAATTTTAATCAAAAAATTAAATTGGAGCACAATTTATAAAATCAATCACGATAACATTAAATTTTTGTATGCTTTAAACTTGTTAATACAACATTTTTACTGCCCTGTCCATAATAAAGAAATTGGAATTTCTTCTTTGATTTTTAAACCGCTTGAGAATTTAATGTTTTATTTTTTCAATAACATAAAATTTATGAATTATTATTCAAGGTTAAATAATGATAACTGTTAGTAATATTTATTAAAAATTTTTTAATTCCATTTATTTTAAAATGATTAATCTAAACCTTAAGACTTGAACTGATGCAATAACCAACCTCTTATGATGAAAAGGCAAGAGATCATAGAAATGCGAGTTTGTTTATAATAAGAAATAACATTAAAGATTAAATAATATTTCACATTATCAGACACCTAAAATTAGTAAAATGTAAAAAAATAACTAAGTTTTTCTATCAAGTATGGAGGAGAAAACTGGAAGAAATGATAAAATGATCATATAAAGTTCCTCTCAAGTTTCAAAAGAAATACACATTAAATAAGAACATCTTTTAGAATTATTCATATCATATTTTACCATGTAATTATCGAAATGCTGTATATTGACACCATACATTTTGGAATCTGTCAATTTAAACAATTTTATAAAAACTACAAATGAAAATAAATACTAACCCAAAGTAGCCTCTATGATAGAATTATCAGTTAAAGCAACCCTTTTCTTGTTAACTCGACCAAATCCTCGCTTGTAAACCAAATCTTTAACAGTCTTTAAATTAGGGTAGCTAAAAATAGGCATATTATACATATATTATTAAATACTCTAATTTTAATAAATATACTAATAATTTAAAATGAGAAATTTCTCTTATGAAACCATGGATTATATAAAGGTATCAAAAGTAATATTAAATAATTAATAATCTTTAATTTAACCTTTATAAAATATTCTTGGCAAATCAAACAAAAAATGAAGGTACATACATAATGGCAAGAATATGTACAATTTTTTGATAATTCTTTGATAATCTTTTCTGCTTCATTTCAAGTTAAATATTACAACTTCAATACAATTTGCCTTACTAACATATTTGAAACATTTCTATTGCTAACATAACTTTCAATAAAAAAAAAAAAAAAACTTACCCCATGCAATGTAAGGTTCAGCAATACGCAGCATGTTAATGGTTGCCTTATTCAATTTAACAAACATGGCATTGTTAATCTGTCTCAAACGGAATAACTGCAAAACCTTGCGAGGTTTAGGACTCACACCATTGATACTGAAAGAAAAATATTACATTTAACAATTAAAAAGACTAAATAAAAATTAAGAATGTGTATATTCAATCCACATTCATTCTTATTGACTATTTTCATAAATTTCTCTTTAATAAAAAAATGGCATAGAATAATAATCATAAATAAAATTACCTTGGCTAATTTGATTAACATTCAAAATCATTATAAAGATAGGTGACTTTCAATTAAAACTACTGTAATTTATGCATAACTTCAATGGAATATTTTATTACTATCCTTTAAAGGATCTAATCTACTAAAAACATTACTAACATTTAAGTGGGTAAATTTTATGTTATTAAAAAATTGATGACTGAATATTCTACAAATGTCAATAAATTTCATGCAATGAAGAAAACTGCTGGTAAGGTTTTAAAATGGATACTTTTTACACGCTACAACATCCTATATGAATTAATTACCTAATAAAATTTTTAAACAAGCTTTATTTTATACAAAAACTTGAAAACATGATTATTTTCAAATTAAGCAGGTACTACAAATTCATACAACATATAATAAAAAGTTTGGAATTTTCTATACTATTGATGGCAGTTCATGCTTGTTTATTACAACAACTACTGTCAAGTTAAAATATTGAATATTTAAATGAATGACACTAATCCATATCTCATCTTAAAAACCAAAGAATTGGTAAAGGAAAAATGTATGCATTCAAAACTTGAGAAAATTTTTTAAAAAGAGATTTTCAAAAATAAGTTTCATTACATTTTATGAAGTCAATGTATTTTAATATTTTAAAGAAAATCACTCATACAGCCCAAAAACAAATATTCAAAAAAATAATAAAACAAATGCTTAAAAAGTTTTGGTTAAATTTACTATTATAGCATTTTAAATTCATTCATAATAAATAATATTACAAAAACTTACCCCCTAATTCTAGTCACAATGGCTACTTTAGGTTCATCGGGAACGTAAAAATTGCCGACTTTTCTTGCAATACGCTTCAAACGAATTTCATCACGCTCTTTGCGCCTATATTCTTTTACATAAGATTCTGCTCGTTTGAAAATCAATCGTCTTTTCTCGTGACGTAACTGAAAGCATTAAAAATATATATATCATTTGATTCATAATTTCAACTTACATTCAATACTTCAAATACAATGCAACAACTTAAAATTAGTAGAATACAATTCCTAAAAAAACAAATAATTTTATTTTAGACAAAAAAATGTAGGGAACCTTGAAACTAGGTTTTTTGCTATCAAATAGGAGATTGTGTACAAGTTCTATCAACTTTTAAATTTAATATCATTGAATTATCTTTTTTTTTTAATGAATTTCAGTTATTTTCAAATGTCTTCACCTTTCTTGAATAAGTATCCATTTATTTACCTTTGTTCATTTTAGATTTTTTTTTTTTTTTTTTTTTTTTTTTTTGTCTTTATACAATTAAAATGCAAGATAAAGCCAAAACATGCGAGAAATCCAAATCCTATCCCTACAACTTTAGATATATATATATATATATGCCTTTTAAATTTTATTTGCACTTTTTACTATAGACACATGAGGAATTTTTATGATTAGCATATAAAGAAAATATATATATGCATCCCATATCTTAAAATTTGAAATATTCTGCAATTAAAAATTCATGAAAATAAAAAAAAAAAAATTTCAATCATTCACAAACCATTAAATTTTACTTCACATTAAAAAAACTTAATTAAAAATGGAACTGAAAAACTTAAAGTAACAATCAATCACTATATATGTAAAATTCAATAATGTGCAAGCACAATTTTTTTATCTTACATAAACAACAAATAGACAACTCTTCTGCTTAAATGCACAGTCTTGTCTCCTTCACATAACATTTAAGCCTTGCTAAATTTTAAAAGCTTAAAATATTTTAGGTACTTCCTTTTTTTCAGAATTCATTTGATGGAACCTTATATTGGTGCACCTATTTTATCAATATCTCAATTTATAATTCTTTATACAATTAAAGCACATTGATAATTAAAACAATTAAATGGCATTAATTAAATAACAATTTGAATGCATAAAAAATAATATTTATAATTCTTGAAAACAAATGCAGACAGGTACCTTTTTAGATTTTGCAGCATACAAAACACGTTTTGCTTTCTGCTCTGCCTGAAACTTTCTTTTCTTTAAAAGAGTCTCTGGTACCTGAGGTACTTTCTTTTTTGGTGAACTGTAAAAAATAAATGTTGTTAACTTATTATATGATTTATAATAGATAATTTTTATACAAATGCATATCAATATAGTTAAACTAATTTTGCTAAAAGTAAAAAAAAAAATGTTATGATTTGATCTATATATTAAATTATTAACAAGATAGAAACAATATAGAAAAATTGTTAACCTTAAAATAAATTAAACGAAAGCAATATAATTTAAAATCTGTATTTCTTATATAAAATTCAAGTTCTAACCAAACTATTGGGCTCACTCATATTACATATTTTATTTTATGAGTTCAATTTGAATTTTTTTATAGAATTTTAAACTTAATCAACTGAAAGAACAGTGGATTTAATTAAATCACCAAAGCCATGCTTATAAAATAGAATAACTGAATCTTTTACTACACTTTACAGAATTCAAACATGACGTTTGAAACATATATATAATGCAAAGAAATAAACGTCTGCCAGTTTAAATAGCACTAAATGTCATTGACAATAAATGCTTTACATAAAAAAAAAAAAAAAACCGTAAATTTATTACTATATTACAATGCCATTCGCGAGTCGTTACATCATAGACTTATTTACACTTTAGAAAATGCGCAAATTCATTTTAGTCATTTATAAAAATGATTCTTATATAAAAGAACCTTAAATGAAAACCGTCAATACAAAAGAAGTACTAATGTAAAAATGTAAGTATTACATTAAGGTGATAATAGAGGGGAAAAAAGGGTTCATTAATATTTGATTTTAATATGAATCATAAGGAAATTGCATGAAAGTATTCTAATAATAAATAAATTTGTCGTGAATATATAAACACTTTTGACTACAGATAATAAATATTAAGACTTATGTCAATGTCTCGTCCAGATCATGATACACAATAAATATTTAAAATATATAAATGAACTTCCTTATAAGAATTTAAAAATTACATAAAAACATTAAATAATAATTCTTAATTCAGATTAAATAAGATTACTTACCCTGTTTCCATTTTTTTAGAAGTATCGGCCATTCTTCCTAACTCGCGACGACTCAGACCTATGCACGTTTTGTAATGTTACAAGTTACGGTTGAAGTTGAGGAAACCCAAACAGATTAAAATGGGGGAAGAAACGAAGGGCAGAGAAATTAAGTCACAAAATTTATTAATTTCGTATCTTATCCAAAAATATTAGAAATGCAAATGAAACATATTTTATGATATTTTAAATCTTTATGATTTCAAAATTATGCAAAATAATGCTTAGAAAAATTTAGATTCGGTTGCAATTTGCTTTCAATTTTTGAACAAGATACAAGATTTGAACATTGCTCTCATTTGTAATGATTTTTATTTCAATCAAATAATTCAAGAAAGTTTACAACATAATATTTGCAGATTATTTTTTCTTATTTCTTCTTAAGATCAATTGTTTAAATTAAGATAAAGCAGCTTATAAGAGCATACATCTCAAAGAACCAAATCAAGTCATTTGATGAAATTAATGATTAAATTTGTATGTGTGGAAGTGATATTGGGATACCTCAGTTTATACATTTGTTTGTGTTTCAAACTTTTCTGGTATTATAGTTTGTTTCCTTTTTTTATTTAGTTTTCATCTTAGGGGTGTCACCTATATTTATATATATATATATATATATATTCTTCCACTTTCTACTCTTTACCACTGGTTACCAGTTGTTAGGTTTTTTTTTTTTTTTTTTTTTTTTTTTTTTTTTTAATTAATGTAGATCAAGGAGCTTCTACACTTTTAGTGAGTGTGAATTTTGCGCTTGATATGGCAAATAACATTTCAAACTTCAATTTAATGGATCAGATGCAGATCTTAATTTTAAAGTTCACCATGAAATTCTCAGATTTACAGATCGCAGTCCAACATATGCACTCAGTCTTCCCTATAATATTCAAGGCTCCTAATGGCATGACTATAGAAACAAATCCCATAACTCTGATAGACAACACATCATCCAGTTAATTACTTTAAAATTCATATATTGTGTGTGTATCACTCGACAGGGTAAAATTAATCATTTCCTTCTATTATTTTTATACTGCCAAAAGAACTGGGAAATATTAAGCCTATCATGCGTATTTTTATTTCATCTTTTATCCTGAAAAATAATTATTCGATTTTTACTTCGTGACAATCTTACTGATGTATCTTTAGCCTAACTTATAACAGAACTATAGAAGAGAATAATTTCAATCATTGAAATTCACACCTGTTTTAGTCATAATTTTGGAAACAATTTTATCAGTATGGCTAGATCAATAAAAAACATCTTTATTTTTTTATGAGCCCCATCAGTGCAGCCATCGATTTTTATTCATGTACCCTACTGAAGCTGGTAAAAATCCAGTTGCTTATAAATTATGCTCCCAATACTCAGTGGATTCATGCTCGGTCAAAATCTCTAAATGCGAAGAACAATTTTTAAAATTCAAAACACTTAACAGTCTTTTCTTAATAAAAGTCCGGATGCTATATCGTTCTAGAAAAGAGGACACAATTGTCCTTTAAATTCAAAATACAATACTTTAATTTTTATTTATGTTACAAAAGATGATAATATTAATATACCAAGCCATAGAAACTCAAAAAAGACAAAAGAAATCTGTTTCATACAAGATTCATTTTATCATGTAATAATTAAAATTTGACAGAAAACATTACTACATCTCTTTTTTCACTCAGCTAATCAATGAAGAAACTATTTTCTCCCATCAGTACACATCTAATAATTACTCTTATGGATAAAAATAAAATTAACGACAGGAAAATGTGCTTTGAAATATTGCAAGATTTCTGCAATACAGTAGCAAGCTTAGCAGAACATAGAACCATCCAACATTTTTCTTAACCTATCATACAACATAATCGGTTAGAAGCACTAAACAAGAAATTTAGATTCTTAGGTTTGATTTATTAAATTTTCTCTGAATTCCGTTAATATTTGTTTTCATGTTTTAACCGGCCGTAAACATTTTACATTGGAATTCTCCAAGAAGTCAAATCTAAAAAATGCTTATTACTTTTTTTTTTTTTTTTTTTTTCAAGTTTTCGTGTTATATGAAACTTTTCTTTATTTTCAGGATCACTACCACTTATTAGGAAAATTAATCAGTAACATAGATCGACCATAGGAAACGTGGCGATGAGAACTTTTAATAACTGTTGATTCAACTGTTCCTTGCAATACTCTAAATCTCAATAATCTTCCCCACTCACAAAATGAAATACAAGCCTACACATTTCATTTTCCGAATAAAACTTTTACAATAGTCAATATCTATTTTCCAAAGGGCCATTCACCATTGACTAGCAGGATGCAATATATCATTTTCCCTCTACTTGCAATATTCTTGATGACTTTTGATAATTATCAAATTCTTGGATCTTCTTCTTCAATTAATAGTTCTGAAGTTCTGATGAACTGGAATCACAATAATAGTTTAAATATTATCAACTCCAGCACAGCAACTCGCATTACTCTATCCTCACATCTCTTAGTGATCTCTCCGTTGTTAGTACAGATATTTACCAGACTTTAACTTTTTCATTCATTCAGATCCTTCCGACAGTAATTACTTACCGATCAAATTAACCTTTCTACTAAATAATATTCAAACAGTTTACAGGTAGGCTTCATTAAAATATAGTTATTTTTCTTGATGATCAACAGAATAGACCTGATCTAACAAGTTAATCTATTCGCATCCAATTTCATTAAACTCTCAGCTCAGCAGTTCATTCCTTTTGGGCGATTTCTCTCACAACTCTAATGGATCCTTTTTCTTTAAGCAAACTAAAAGATTCTACACGGATTGCTCCCAACACTGGCAGCGACTGTATTCTAGCTAAATTGTTGTTGTAATTAAAATTCTTCCCGATCATTTTTTAGCAGCTGCCCGATCGTAATTAACAGCATTTGGCTTGCCGACAATATTCCACAGGAGCAGCTAACAGCCCAAATCCTTCCAAAGAAATCCTTTCAGTATGTCAGTTATTGAAATCCGTAAAGAAAGTTAATACGTTCGAGGAGGACATTCAGAAGAAATCATTTTATAATTGAGAACGGAAATGAACCAACAGACAACTCTGATCAATTTGAGATAATCTGTCATAATCTTTATCAAATCTACTCTTTATATAGCAGTATTTTCAGTAAATGACCTGAAATTACTCGGATAGATTGATGTGCTATCACGGACAACAAATCAGCCTTACTAGGAAAATTTAAAAGTGTCCATCATTGATTTTTTGTCAAAATTTAATCTGCATGTAGTTCGTAAATAGAATGTTAACTGACTGAAGTAGTGGAATCCCCCTCTCAAAATTTTTTGCAAGAAAATAGGGTTTTAATTATAAACGATTTCATACTATTGAAACGCTGCACTAACCAGTTATAATGGTTAAAGACGTGCATTATAACTTCAATACAGATTATGAGTTGTACCTTCTGTGAGATTCTCTTTTCTTTTCTATTTTAATTTCTTATACTGTACTCACTCATAATTATAAGCCATGTAATTACTGTAAATTTGTAGATTATGATAATACAGCAAAATTTAATATATAGGTACTTCTTACAAGAAATCTACTAATATTTATTTTCTTCTTTCTCTTATACATTTTTATTTAGTATATATATATGTGTGTGTGTGTGTGTGTTTGTATATGGCTTATCCTGAGGCAGTTGAAAATGCAATCGAGCCAAGTGAATTTAGTAAATCGCTCTCTCGATCCATTGGGAATTGGTAAACTCTCTCTCAATTGGGAATTTAGTAAATAAATGAAAAGTTATAAGCCTTTTCACTTCATTTTATTAACATGGAATTTAAAGAATTGGGATTAAACTCTCAAGTTATTTGGATCGACAAAGGATAAAAAGATATGAATTTATTAAACAAATTTTACAATCATATACATTAAGGAGGACGGGAAAGTCCTATTTCTACGAAGTTAAACTTATAATTTTCATACTTTTTGAGGAAATAATGTAAAATTCTGTGGTTGATAGGATACGTTTTTGTACATTTTATTTCTATCTAACATTTATATTTAATTTAATTTTTTAACTGAGTTTCACTTTTTCAATTTTCATGTCATTTTTCTGTTCTAAAATAATAGGAATTAAAATTATTTAAATCCTTGTGTTAAAAGGATTAATAGTGTGATACAAACTCATGATCATTATATCACATAGATACTGAGGGAAAATAATATGAACTTGTAAAACTCATGAGAGAAAACAGCTTTCAAGTTAAAACGGCATTTTTAAAAAAATCCACTACATCTGTTTAATGAAATCTTGATTTAATGAGTCTTATCTATTTCAGACTCATGGAATGAGTCTCTGTGAGACACTTTGTGTTTGGCAACATTTTTTACTTTGCCCAACAGTATTATGAGAGTTTTCTCTCAATCTGTTTCATGATCTTTATCCAGTTGTTTCAAAAGTTTTGATGCAGTTGACAAATAACACTAAATGATCACTAATTTCATCAAAATTTTACATTTTACTATATTTCCTGAATTGAAACAGGAGAACAGCATCATACACAGTAAATCTCTAAGTGTTTCTCGGAACACAGTTTTTGCCACACAGGGCTAGATTATATTATTTACATCATTAGAATTCTGGGCTTTCCCAAGCACACGCCTTTTGAACAATTCCGTATGGGACAATTCTCTAAAAATAGATTCTATGGTTTCATAATAGTTAAGAATATGTGCAAGTTGATTACGATCATGTCTATCTCGGACAGAGCCCATGATTGTCAAATATCGCATAAGCTGTGAAGTGATTTTTAGATAAATACCCCCATTTGTCAAACTTCCATTTATACGATCAACCAATGTGATACATTATTAGAAAAAGGACAATTTGCTCTTTGCAACAATAAAATAAAACTTGAATTTTTACTTGTTGTCCTCTTTTCCAGTCTTATTTTTGCGACAGTATTTGATTAATTAATTTTGTCACTACAAAAATTGAACTGAATATTGAAACACTTTTAAAATGAATGTAATTCCAAGAATCAAATTCTTTTGTTTTATGTACTATATTATTTACTTATCAATATAAACATGAAATAAACTTATAACGATAACTTTCAAATTTTTATGAATATCTGCGACACCCATGAATAGTCTGTGAAGAGGAGTAGATAAATTAAACCCTCTTATTTAATTCAAGATTTGCCATCCATAGATAGAAAATTTAAATAAAGTTTCTAAAATAAAAACCTGGAAAAGAGGAATAATTTTAGTGCTCAATGCTTCAAATATAGTTAATAAGCGTACATGGTAATAAGCATAAATATTCACACTTAACTCTCAAAAACTATGGTAATCATCTTTAAATGAACCAGTACTTTTATGGAGGCTATCGTTCTTCTTTTTAAATATCTCCTTTTTATATTAAAATGGTTACTACTTAATTTCAATGCTGTTACGTCGAAACCCATGTCCCCCACCTGCTTAGGGGAGGTCAACGCCCTATGTCCAGAAAAACATCCTGTCTGTGGGGGTGTCTGGCAGGGGGTGAGATGACGGGAGAGAGAGAAAGAATGTAAGAAGGGAGTTGAACTTCTGCAACCAAAGAGAAAGGTTGTGTGGCAGTCTATCTTCGAGTTTGATGGCTGCATAAAATAAAGGAGTTAAACTCAGCGACCAAAGAAGGTTGTGTGGCAGTGCATCTTCGAGCCATAAACTAAATGAGTTGAACAACTACGACCAAAAGTAAGGTTGTGTGTGGCAGTGCATCTTCGAGTTTGATGGCTGCATAAGTAAAAGAGTTCAATAATAACCAACGAGAAAGGTTGCGTGTGGCAGTCCATCTTCGAGCTTGATGGCTGCCTAAATAAAGGAATTAAATTTACAGTCCATTCATGTGTGTCATTCTTCGTGTCTGTGCCGAAGATTACTTGAGTTTATTTTGTGACCGAGCTATCGAACATTTTGGTCCAGTCTCCCGGAGACGGATTAGTTGAGCATTGAGATAGAGTGATCCATTGGATTTCCACGAATTGTTGGCTGTATTCTACCATGAGTTCGGTAGGTGAAGTTTAATAATTTTAATGTGTTGAACATTTAGTTTGATTTAGTATAAAATGTTGAATTAAAGTGTTTAGTTTAATAGGTTTGGTTAAGTTTGGTATGCATTGTTTTAGTGAATTTAAGTGAATAAACAATGTCTGTTACTTTAAACCTAAAGAAGGATGAGCTAAAAGAGGTGGCGGAAGAGATGGGCTTAACCATTCCAGTCAATGCAAGAAAAATAGATTTGATCAACCTAATCAAATCCAGTCATGTCTATAGAAGCAGGATTGAAATAGTGCGCAATCTTGTGGATGATATTTTGGAGGGAGAAAGGAAAGTGAAATTAAATTAGAATTAGAGAAAGAAAAATTCGAGAGGGACAAACGAGAAAGTGAAATAAAATTAAAAGAAAAATTCGATAGGGACAAACGAGAAAGTGAAATAAAATTAGAGATAGAGAAAATTCATTTGGCCAAACTTGAAAAGAGTTGGAATTTGAGAAATGGAAAAGGGATTCAGCTAAAACTTCCCAAATTAGTTTTAATAAAGGAGTGAGTGATGACTCTTTGTCTTCCTCAACTGAAGATGAGTCATGGCCCAATAGTTTAGATTCTTCAACTTCTAATAAGAAAAATGTTACTTCATTATCAGTTGTGAAGCCAACATCAAACGTGTGTAATTTTACTCCCCGACCATTTTCCAAAGTTTATAATTCAAGTTATTTTGCGTCAAATACTTCGGCACAGCAAAACAGTGCAAAAACTGACAATGTTCCGGAAAAAGGTGTTTCTAACAAAGTCAGTACAAAGAGAATTTGAACGAATCCAAGAAATCAAGTGATTCAAACAGCAACACTTCTCGCCACCAAACTCGAACCTCTCATATTCCTTCAACAACATCATCTGTATTAGAAGCAAGTAAAGAGAAACCTAAATCTATTGAGTCTCGCAGTGTAAAACCTGTAGTTCCTTCTAAGCCTGCATTACCTGTAAAGCCTATGATTTCTAATCAACCACGTACTTCTGTGAAAAAGAAAATGATGTTGAGGAGAGTGATATAGAAAATTCAAATCTTATTCTTCAGAATACTGTGTTTGGCTTTGTGGTGTCTGGGTGCAGCACCACAGGAAATGTAAGTAGAGAACATTGTGGACTATCCACAGATAAAGTTGATTTTCCATTGAGAAAAATTTGGCCAGTAGAAGGGTTTGAGAAATTGGAATTAACAGGTGATAGTGAAAATTCTACATGCGAAAAAAATAATTGTGGAAAAAGTACCAGATGCTACTCATGCAACTCATCATGGTGTTTACTGGCCTGAGAAATTACGAGTATTTGATTGTTCCTCAAAGACCATGAATGGAGCTACCATCAATGGTTCAAAGATAAAGTGGACCCATCCGAGGTGATGGAGTTAAACGAGGAGACCGTGGTGATGGAGGACATCCGTGGCAGTAAAGATGGTGGCTATTTCAGTGGAGATAAACGAGGAGACTGTGGAGGAGGAGAATACCGTGGAGTCAGAGGAGATGGTTTCCGTTATGGAGAAGATAGAGGAAGCAGATATGGTAAACCATCATTTGGAGGTGGTGGAGTCTACAGTTCAAGCTACAGGAGCCGTTCAACTATGGGGCCGTCGAAGAAACAGAGGTGGCTGGTAAGGGAATATGCCCTGAACAACAAATGCCATTGCCGAACCTCAATTGTTCGTGTGAGAGTATAACATCTGTTACAGTTGGTATTTAATATGCTTCAATGGTCCTCAACGTTTAATTTTGAGAATTCATCAACTACTTTTGTGAATGTGCCTTGAAGCTTAAGACATCTAAGTAGTTTATTGGAGTGATTCGAAATCAAGTGATTAAAAGACTTTGTGCTCATCAGAGTTGCTACAATTCATCGATTGTCATCTGATTTCCAGTGATACCACATTAGGTGAGACCAGAGTTCCTGGCTGGAGAAAAGTATCCTGATCAACCGATCCAGATCCTTGATAAACAGGACGAGAACTTTTCTGAACTGAGTGATCCAGTGTTGGTGAGAACAAATTGTTTATGAAACAAGTGACTGAAATTTCATGAACTATTTATTGAGTTTAAGTAATAATTATATAAAAGTTTAGGTATTTAAGTTACATATTTAGATTTCTTAAAAATACCAGGTGTTTGTCATTTAAATTAAATTATTCAATTGATAATTTATTTATATTGATAATTTATATATTATTATTGTTTAGTTATTCATGCATGATAGAAATTAATATTGCTGAGATATTTCTAGTAAAATCTATTCAACAAGAAAAGTTTTCAAAAAGTCTATTGAAAGATAAGAAACTTATGTCGAAGAGTAAATTAAAATCTTTAAATCCCCTTTTAGATTTAGATGGAATCTTAAGAGTAGGTGGACGTTTGTGTAATGCGGAATGTAGTTGTGATAAAATACACCGTATAATTTGCCTAAAAATCATGCATTTACTGAGATGTTAATTTCTTATTACCATATAAAATATTTTCATGTAGGATTATCTGCTCTTTTGTGTCATGTACGTGAGAAATTCTGCCCTATAGGTGGAAAATCTATTTGCAGAAAAATAGTGCATAAATGTGTTATGTTTTAAAGTAAAACCTATAGTGTCAACACAACTAATGGGTAGTTTACCAAAAGATAGAGTTGCCTTGAATTATCCATTTAATGTTTCAGGAGTAGATTTCTGTGGACCATTTTTGGTTAAAATTGGTAAACAAAGAAAGAGTATTGTGTGTAAAATGTATGTATGTTTATTTGTTTGTTTTGTGTTTAAGGCAGTGCATATTGAGAGTGTTTCTGATTTATCATCCGAATCCTTTATAGCTGCTTTAAAAGATTTATTGCACGTAGAGGCAAATGTGCTAAATTATACTATGATAGTGCAAAAGAATTTTGTAGGTGCGAACAGAGAAATTCAAAAGTTTCATGAGTTAGTTATTAATCCTGATATTAAGTTACCTTCATATTTATGTGAAGAAGGTATTGAATGGAAATTTATTGCCCCTCGAGCCCCAAGTTTTGGTGGTCTCTGGAAAGTGGCCATTAAATCATTTGAGTTTCCCTTTAGAAGAGTAGCTAAAGGTGCTAGTTTAAATTATGGAGTTTTAACTGTGTGTATACAAACTGAAGCAATTTTGAATTCTAGACCATTGAGTCCAATCTCTACTGATAGTGATACCTTCGAAGTTTAACTTCAGCCCAATTTTGATTAATAGATCAATGAACGCTATTTTAGAGCCTAATTCAATTGATTTAAAAGATAATAATCTTGATAAGTGGCAAAGGGTAACTAAAATAGTTCAATTAGTGTGGAAAAAGTGGCACCGTAGCTATTTAAGTGAATTGCAACAAAGAAATAAATGGGTCTTTGAAAAGACAATGTAAACATTAGTGATTTAGTGCTATTGGTTGATAATAATTTACCTACTTACAAATGGTCTCTAGGCAGAATAATTGATATTTATTATGGTGTTGATAATAAAATCAGAGTACTTAATAAAACCCAGAGTGGAATTTTTAAGAGACCAGTATCAAAAGTGTGTGTTTGCCTATGCTAGAGTAATTTCCTTTAGAGTACTTTTGTTATATTCATGATTATGTTTGTAATTTGTTAAATTTAGTACAATGTATGCATATATATATTCATTTTTTCAATGACTTATTATATGTTAGAATGATTTATTGTATATTATTGAATGTTTAGTAAACATATCAATGGGTGGCGGTATGTTACGTCGAAACCCATGTTCCCCTGTTTAGGGGAGGTCAACGCCCTATATCCAGAAGAACATCCTGTCTGTGGGGGTGTCTGGTAGGGGGTGAGCTGACGGGAGAGAGAGAAAGAATGTAAGAAGAGGGAGTTGTACTACTACGACCATAGAGAACGGTCGTGTGGCAGGCATCTTCAAGTGTGATGTCTGCATAAACTAAATAAGTTCAACTTCGGCAACCAACGAGAAAGGTTGTGTATGGCAGTCATCTTCGAGCTTGATGGCTGCGAGTTTGATGTCTGCATAAACGGAGTTGTACTTCTACGACCAAAGAGAACGGTCGTGTGGCAGGGCATCTTCAAGTGTGATGTCTGCATAAACTAAATAAGTTCAACTTCGGCAACCAACGAGAAAGGTTGTGTGTGGCAGTCATCTTCGAGCTTGATGGCTGCATAATAAAGGAATTAATTTATACAGTCCATTTATGCCTGTGTCATTCTTCGTGTCTGTGTCGAAGATTACTTGAGTTTATATGTGTGTGATCGAGCTATCGAGCAGTAGGTGTGGATTTTTGTGGTCCATTTGATATAAAAAATTTCACTGGACGAAGTAAACAGGTAAAAAAAGATATTTGTGTGTATATATGTATGTTTCTCTACAAAATGCTTACATTTTGAAATTGTAAATGATTTAACTACTGCAGCATTTTTAGCAAGCCTTAAAAGATTTATAGCTAGAAGAGGTAAGCCTGCAGAAGTGTATAGTGACAATGGCCGAAATTTTGTTGGTGCCAATAGAGAATTAAAAGTGTTTCTCAAATCTTTATTGAAGTTTAAGAGTGCAGAAGAAATTGAGAATTATATGGCTAATGAAGGTATTAAGTGGTTCTTTAATCCCCCTGCTACTCCACACTTTGGAGGACTATGGGAATCTTGTGTCAAATCTCTTAAATACCATTTGAAACGTATTGTAGGGAAAACAATTTTAAGCTAGGAAGAGTTTTTAACTCTTCACAGCTTCAAATTGAGGCAGTTCTTAATTCTAGACCTCTTTGTCCACTTTCAAGTGATCCAAATGATGTGGAAGCATTAACTCCTGCACATTTTTTAATTGGTTCATCTTTAGTTACATTGCCTGAACCTAATTTTAGTGAAACTCCAATGAATCGATTGAGCCGTTGGCAATTGGTTCAAAAAATGACTCAACATCTTTGGAAAAAATGGTCATCGGAGTATTTAAATAAGCTGTTAAATAGACCTAAATGGTCTAAGGGTAAAGCCGATATAAAAGAAGGTGATTTGGTGTTAATTAAAAATCCTGATAATTATTGTCCTTTAAAATGGAATTTGGCCAGAATTATCAAAATTCATTCAGGTGAAGATAAAATAACAAGAGTGGTTACTTTAAAAGATAAAAATGGCATATATAAAAGGCCAGTAGTTAATATCGTACCTTTGCCTAGTGTTAATGAGGAAATTGTTATATTGTGATTTTTTGTGATCTGCTTATTGTGTGAATATTTTTAGGAAAATGTATTTTTTTTTTATTGTGTATTTTTTGTGTGATCAGTGTATAAGTGAATAATTTGAGAATTTTGTGAATATTTGAATTCTTAAAGAGTTGAATGTGAACATGTCAACGCCGGGCGGTATGTTCGCGCCAACGCGCAAGGATACCCCTAGCGGCGAAAAAAGTGTGTATACACATGCGCCTCCGAGCGCATAAGTGTGAGTCTGATCAGTGTAACGCCCGAGTGGCAAGAGAGAACATCACGGCTGCGAGTGGCTGTGCCTGTGTCGCGTAAATAAAGTTGTTAAGTTTTAAACCTTTGGTTTTTTATTGTGTGTGTGTGATACAGTCCGCTAAGAGAACATGTGTCAGTGCTTTTGACGAGAACAGTAAGGTTTATGAAAACAAGCCCACGACCACCCATGCGCTGAAGGAGCAAACTGAGCGCTGCATCAACGAAATTCAGCCACATTTATGCAAAATGGTCATGAAAAATTTCGACAAAAAGTGTGCTTGTTGCCGTGGAGGCCATTTACTTAATATTCTATTCCATACATCCGTATACTTTATGAATGCAAAAAATTCACAATTTTTAATTAAATGTCTGTGTTTTCTATCAAAATTGCATGAATTTTAGGACACTCTGCAATTGACTTCCCCCTTTGTGGGGATGGACGCAACTGGCGTACCAATGGCGGGAAATACCCTTAAACCTCCTCGTCTTTACTCATAAATAGGATTTAAATTTTAATTTGCTGTTTTTAATGTTAGTAAATATAAAATAACAGATAAAGTTTCTAAAATTCAATTAATATGGTACTCAAAAATTTAAAAATAAACAAAAGTAAGATACAATATAAAAACAAAAATTAAAAAAAAAAGAATTTAAGTTAAGCTTAAATTTGGTACAATTAGGGACCGATGGACACAAAGAACGAGATGAAGCAAACAGTTTCCCTATACCGGCTTACTATTCAGTGGGAGGAAGAACCACAAACGTCTACATCAGGGATGGGCAAACTACGGCCCGCGGGTCAACTCCGGAATGTTCTATCCGGTTAGAATTTTAATTTTCCGGTCCGAGGCAAATTAAAAGAAATATATATTTATATATTATACATCCATCTCCTTTGATTAAATATATATATATATTTTTTTATTAAAAAAAATTATTATTTTTATCTCATTTCCCGAGGTTAAATTCAATACCCCCAGTAAACGAAGAGAAGCTCAAGAATTATGAAGATAGCTTAAAAAACTATTTTGAGTTCAAAAGCAGATTTCAATGCTTCAGTGCCATTCAAACAGAATTGGATATTTTTACCATGACTTTCAACGTAAATTATGAAGTTTCATAATTGATCATCTCAAGCAGTTGTTTCTAAATATGACTAAGTTAGAGTTTTATAAATCATTATCGAAAGTAAGTTTCCCAAATTTAATATCTCACGGCCATAAAATCAGGGCTATGTTTGCTTCATCTTATGTATGTGAACAAGTGTTTTCAACTGTGAACCTTAGAAAGAATTATTTCAGAAGTAGACTGACAGATGAGCATGCCTCGTTCCTTAGAATCAGTACATCTCACTTCGAACCTCAATATAAGGAACTTTTAAAATGAAATGCAATTTCATTCATCTCATTAACATATTTAAATTGTAATACTTTTATAATGTTTTTAAAATTTCAGAAAATGTTATCTTGGCCCGCCAAACTGTTTTTTTTTTTTTTTTTTCGATTTTTGGCCCCGCGACCGTAAAAGTTTGCCCATCTCTGGTATAGATACAAGACTTGGCGGCTGATTTTTGACGTTACGCACACGTGGTATAGCGCTATGAGCGATAAATAAGCAGATGGTTTTAATATGATGAAACTGATTTTAGTGTTATTTTATAACTAATCTTTTTTCCCCCCAAGTTCTATTAAAGATATCGAATTTTAATTTTTTCATATTATCTATCATTTAATTTATTTACTTTTCAATTTAATTTTCTGTTTTAAAAAGTTTCAACCTTAGATTTACAAACAAAAGATTTGAGAAAGTTTTAAATGAACATTCTCATTTCATTGAAATAACAATATTTATTGACAGATATTTCAATTTAAAATTTTCGGTTATTTTACTTAGAAATTTACTTCCACTAAAATAAACAAAATTTTTACAAATAACTAATTATAATAATTTTATTTCATTTAAATCTCTTCTCATTCATCATCTAATAGCTATTTTATTCTTATAGAATTAAGACAAATGGTTGAACTTAATAATTTCAGGATTATTTACATAAATTATAAAAGAGAATTAAAGAAGCCAGACTTTCGTCATTTCTAGAATATAGCCCCTTTAAAATTTAAATATGGTTTTATATGAATTTCATTGTCACTAAACTGTTTTATTTTATTTTCAGGTGACTTAAAAAATATTTCTTTTTATGAATCCTAAAAAATTTTTAGAGAACTGTTAATTTTGGATGTTAATATTTAAAAATGTATAGATGCTTCTTAAAGTTCAAGGATGAGAAGTTACTATATTTCCTGAATTATTTAAAAATAGACAGGAGAATAAAATATAAAATAGATATAAGTATTTCAATATACTTCAAACTACATTTATCACATGAAATCAATTTCATTTGATCTATTAAAAACTTAACAACTATTTGTGTGGGTTTTTAAAATTACTTATATTTTCTAGTAAATTATGAAAAGCAGATGGGAAAATGTTTCACTTTTAGATTGAAACTTGAGAAATAAATCTTCCAAAATTTCATGAATAATATCAATATTATTTAGCGATATAGGAAAGTATATACTTACCCGATTTTATTATCCTTACATTCCTTAAAAAACGATATTTTTAAATTGTTATCAATCACGACGCTTGCTTCAAATATGGTTTTTTTATCTATATTAATCAGTAAAAAAAAAAAAAAAAAACGGCTGACTCATCTTAATAAATTAAGTTCTCACATGCTTGGAATATTTGACATTTTAAAGCAGTTAGTTAGTTCAGAGAAATTAGAAAAAATTTTCTTCTTGCAATAAGACGTTTCCTCAAGTTGTGCGAGTTTCTCTTGCGACTCACATGATAATGATGACTGTTGATATTAGGAACGTTTTTTTTTGTTACATCAAGGAATTTCTCGAAAAAAATATTTAAAAGCCCTTTAGAGCCTTCAAAAAAAAATTAAAAAAAGACAACTATTAATTTTTTTCCTGGCAAATTATAGTTATTGAATATCTACAAAAGTTAAGCTGTAGTTAGTAATAGAAAAATTCGAGCAAAAACTCGAAAAACCTTTGGTAATGAGTGAAATTTAAAAAATTAAATTAAAAAAATTATCTTCAGCACTTTTATGTTTTACCGGTATAAAGACTTACATTTCTCATTTTAATACGCTTTTATTAGTTTCACCTGTATGTTTGTTTGTAACTGACTCTTTGGACTCGATTTTGCCCTATTTTAAGCGATCAGATTTAATTTAAACGTTGTAGACTTATCAAAATATTTTAGTGTCGCCGGTCCTTGATAAGTTTATTATCTCATCATGATTAGGATTGCCAGGATTAGTGATTTTATTTTAACTTATGAAGAGCAATTTAACCCATGTAGAATGAAAGTACCTAAGACATTCAAACCTACATGGGACAGCGGCACAACGGATAACGCGCCTGACTACGGATCGGGAGATTTCCTGTTCGAATCCTGGCTGGCTCGACCTATTCGCATTTAGCTTTTGTTTTACTCACAATTAAATTATTGTAAGAACTATAGTTCCAGTTCTCCGTACCGGGACCTCATTTAAATATTATAGTTTAAAAAACATTCTTTTAGAGTTTATCAAACTAAAAAGTAAAAAATAATTGTTAACATAAGAATAAAAATGACTGACGAAAATGAATGTCACTGTTCTAAAAGCGGGGTGCTTTGTATGACATTTTTAAACTAACTCTGCACTTCGGAATGAAACTAGTGAAAATTATAACGATTGATATCGAGCACCCCACGCTTTTAGAACAGTGACATTCATTTTCTCGTCAGTCATTTTATTCTTATGTTAACAATTATTTTTTACTTTTTAGTTTGATAAACTCTAAAAGCGTGTTTTTAGTTTTTTTAAACTATAATTTATTTAATATGTTGCTTTCAAATTTTAGAAAGGAGCTTTTGGTGATGTATTTCTAAGTTATATTTTTTGGTATTCCTCTGCACAAATTTTATTTTAATGTAATATAGTTTCATGTACTTCAAGAGGATTAAGAAAACGAACAGCAGTTTTTAAAAACAATCAAAATATTTTATTATTAAATATTCGAGTTTGTTCTTTACAACCAGTGCATAAAAGTACAAGGACACACATCAAAGCTTCTCCAGAAGAATGGCAGAGCCTCCTCCGCCTCCATTGCAAACCCCGGCTATTCCCTTCTGCTGCGATTTGAGACTTTCGATGAGGCGGAACACTATGCGAGCACCAGACATCCTGCAAAAATTGAATCTTGTTAGGACATTTAAAATACATGCATGACAGACTGAAAGTATTTTTCTCAAAATTTATCCATGTTAAATATTGGCCATTCATTAAATATTCCAAACTAGCATGACATTGCTTTTCCCCATAAAACTTTATATAGTAGGACTTGGACAGACTTTATTCAACTACAAGGCCTTGGAATTGATAATTCCAAAGCTTGTATAGATAATAAATGCAAGGGAGAAAACTCAAATTATGTTATTAAAGAAATTTTTGAATTTGTTCATGTAACACTTCCACTTTATTTTTTTAAAATAAATTGATTCAGCAAATTCTGAATGCCATTTCAGCACCACAAATGTTTCTTCTGAAAATCAATTGTTCATTAATTCATAAAAAAAATTTCATATAATATAAGTGAAAGAAGTAATGAATTAATTACTTGAATAGTTCACTAAATATTCAAGTAATATGATTCAGTAATATTTTTGTAACTTGTGAATACTTTGAGTAATATTCTAATAACTTGTATCATTTTGTTAAAAGAAGACAAAAAATTATTTCCTACGGTTATTTAAGAGATGACTTTTTTTCAAAAATAAGCTTATAAAAAAGTAAAAAAAAAAAAAAAAGTAGTAAAAGTTAGTAGAAGTAAAAAAAAAGTAGTAAAAAGTAGATTAATTAGTACTTTAATTAGTAGTAAAAGTATAAAGTTTAGAAGTAATTTAGTAAAAAGTAGTAGTTAGTAAAAAAAAAAAAAATTTTAGAAAGTATGTGAAGTTATATTGAGAACATGAAACTTGAACTCACCCTAAGGGATGCCCTAAACTCACGGCACCTCCATGAATGTTTACTTTTTCTGGATCAAGGTTCAGCATTTTAATGTTCGCTAAACCAGCTACACTGAACGCTTCATTTATTTCCCACAAGGCAATGTCATTTTTATCCACTCCTGCTTTACTCAAAATCTGAAATGAATAATCAAAGATTCTGTAATTAAAATAATCTCAAAAATAGAAAATACAATTGCTTATTTTGAAATAATTACTTTTGTAACATATTTTTATTTTCTCTCAGTACTAAGTAACTTTACTACAACATTTTGTGTAAAAGAAACATGAAAAATGAATTGAGTTACTTTCCAATGTATAGTTTAATTTTTAATAATTGGCCAAATCGCAGTTTAGGAGCATGAAAAGAATTTGGCGACTTTTTTCCCCACGTCAAATTCACGTTTTCGACTTTCTTACCTATTTTTAGATTACTCGTGACTCTTAATTAATTTTTACTATTAATAATTACTGTTCATTTATCTATTATTTTGATGTATCTATTTATTTTAGTATTATTAATTTATTTGTTGTTTTACATATTATTAGCAAAACAATTATACAAAATTTATTTGTAACTTGAATTAAAATACTTTTTTTTTTTTTTTTCAAATGAATTTATTTTCATGGTAATATATCAGTTTTTAAATGTTATCATACTACGTGAATTTTAATTCTAATAATTTCTTTTAAAAACGCTGAAAGTTTTTTTAAATGCTTTTCTGATACTAATTTCTAAATTTAAATGGCATGAATAATATGTATTTCATAAAATACATTAAATTATTTGTAATGTCAATTTTTTTTTTTTAGCTTTTGTACATCGAATAAACTATTCTGAAAATTTTATGGTTTTGTTAATATTGAGTATAATGTACATGGAGTTTCATATTGAATGGGACAAAAAGAAAGCATAACTGTGAAGGCTGTAATTACTTTATTTTGATAAATGAAATTTACAGTGAAACTATAGTTATCCAAGTTTCTACAGATGTTCTATGTGTCTCTGCAGTGACACGGCAAATATCTATACGGTTTTCTAGTTCCTGCCACACTCGTGATAGAATATCTTGTATTAATGATTCGAGCATTTCAGAGATCCGATGCTTCAGTTGCTGTAAGTCATGAGGAAATAAAGGCACGAACACTTTGTCATTAACACAACCCCATAGGAAAAAAAAATCACAAGGGGTTAGATTTGGGGAATTTCGTGAAACAAAGAAATGGCATATTGTTTGATCCAGCACGGCCAATCCAGAGCAATGTGGTAGACTATCGTTCAGGTACTGGCATAGTCTTTTACGCGAATGTGATGGAGTATCGTCTTGCTGCAGAATGAAGCCGGAAACAGTTTCCTACAACTGAGGGAACAATCACCCTGATAGCATATGTTGGTGAATGCACCCGTTAATCGATTTTACCACGAAGAAAACGACCAAAAACGCTACTGCAACTGTTAAAAATGGCACAGAAAACGTTCGCCTTTGGTTTGTCGCTCTACGGTCATTTTGTGCACATTTTAGCCTAAACAGACCAGGACATACAGTTTAAAGTGGGTTCCGAACCACTACAAACATCCATGCCACCGCCGGGACTCGAACCAGCGCCAGAGCGTTAGCCACTCGGCCATTCAGGCCCCCGTTCGCCTTTGGAGAATCACACTGATGTTACAGTATGCCATATTTCTCAGCAAATCAAAGACGGTTTCCACCGGCAAATGTCAACCTCAGTATGCTTTATCGAGTACAAAGGAGCTTACGACACAATTAGCAGAAAACTCCTATACAAAAAACTAATTGACTACAGAGTTGCTGGAAACATGCTAAAAATAACTAAACAGTTTTCTAAGTCAATATTTTATAAAGAACAGCTACGAAAATGCCAATTCCATTTTCCAACAAAAGTGGCCTCCTACAAGGAGCTATCATTGGTTGCATGCTTTTCAATCTCTACATAAACGACCTAATCAATGAAATAAAGAACGAGCCAGGAGTTCAAATTCAACCGATGATGTCACCATATGGTCTACAAACATCGACATAGATGTATTGCAATCGACCCTAAATAATACACTTAAACAAAGGTGCCTTGAAAACGATAAGCTAGCCAACAGGGTCAAAACTGCCGCACAACTTTTCACCCTGTCGGCAAAGCCTCACAATCCTTCTCTATTCTATGACTCTGAAAGAATCCAAATAACACAATCGACAAAGTATCTAAGGAATCAGCAGAACTACAATCGAGGCAGACAGCAAACTGCGATGGACTGATCACATTGAAAGCGCAGTAAACAAAGCATCCAAGAGACTGAAAATGATGAAAAGACTCATAGGAACAACTTGGGAGGCTGCCCAAGACATTCTCGTCACAACCTTCAAATACTATGTCCGCCCAATGCTAGAGTATGGCTCGGAAGCCTACAATACCCACTAGCGATAATATGAAGAACAAATTTAACATCGTACGAAACAACACACTGAGAATAATTTAACATAGCCAAATCAACCCCAATAACAGCTCTTGAATTTCAATTTGACATTGAGACACTGCGAGCACGTCGAGACAAGGCAATATTGAAATTTTTCGAGAGATCCCAGAGGACAACTGACGACTTCTGCAAAAATACAGACCGTCGCCCAACGTCTCAAAACGCATGAAACGCCCAAGACTGCCGTGATAGGGAATAGCTGATGCCTACAAGCAACCTTTCAGTAAATTGTAGTACATCTAAGAGAAAGCAAAATTCTCGTACATACAACGGTACCAGGAATCGACCTAAAGAAAGCGGACATACCCACAGCCAGTTGAAATTCGAAACCTTAGCTATGATCGCCGAGGTATCCATCAAAGGAATGGATCCACGCATACACAGACAGTTCACAAAAATCGGAAACTTGCGACGCTGGTTTCTTTTCCTCGGTTGAGCAAGGCTCAATAGCTGTTGGCAAATTCGCTAGCAATTTTGATTCCAAGTAGAAACATTCAGCGAAGTAGCGAAGGTAATGCTTCCCCTTCCTGGTACTAAGAATGCGGTATTTCTCTCAAAGGACTTCGCTCCTGAAGAAGCGGTTTTCTTGGCTGAGAGCCTCTAGCTGAGGCAGTTTTTTGTTGTGTGTTTTTTGTGTTTGTGTTTGTGTTTTGTTTCATCATCATTTCATCGTCTTCATTTCATCATCATCATTTTCATTTCTTTTAAATTATTATATTGAACTTAATTTATTGAACTTAAGATGAGTCAGACGCCGTCTGACAAGTCGGACTAGTTTCTCCTGAGAGCCCTCCACTTCATGAGCAGGGCCTTCCCCAGGACTCTACCACCTCTGAGGAGTCAAAAGATGGACACCTCCCAAACGGTGACGGCCGAGCAGCTGAGCTGCAATGAATTTTGTTCAACCATCCAGCACCAAAAAGACTATCTGACCCGACTCCGGAGCACTTGCTCTACTTCGAGGTTTTACTCAAGGAGGCAGCGGCTCTCATGACTAAGGTGCAGAAGCACCAGAGCGCTGCAGCAAACATCAAATCTCCCACCTGGGAAAAAGCCTCGTTGACCATCGAGGAGTGCTCCAGGCGGATTAGAGCCATCTGCACGTACACCGGCATCCCTGCCTCACACCTACCTACCAGGAAGGAGCTCGCCGAAATCAAAACGGCGAAAGAGCTCCGGGACAAGGCTGCGGCTGAGGCCCAACAACTTGCCGAAGCGCAGCAAGCAGCTGCCGTCACCACCTCACCTCCTGCCCTGCCTCAATCACCTCAGGGCACCGCTCCTGCCGCCAAAAGAAAGGCACCAGCCTCTCCTACTCCGGACTCTGATGGGTTCATCACTGTTTCCACTAAGAAGGACCGCAAAAGGGTAAATATGGCTGCGTTTACCCCTATTACTAACCCCCTAACAAAACGTTGGCTGCCGATCAAGCTGTGGCTCCTCCACAATTTAAGAGGGTTACTAAAATTCCACCATTCTTTGTGTCCGCGAAGGGCAAGTGGTGGAACACATTAAACCAACTGCGCGTGCAGATTCCCAGTATCCAGGCTAAGTTGTCTGGTCAATTCTTGAGAATTACCGTGGATAACGAACCTGAATACAGGAAACTGGCCCAGATTCTTGAAAGCGACGGGACGCCTTTCAAGTCTCTGATGCTCCAAAAGGACCGACCTATTAAAGTCGTGATCCGAGGTCTCCCTGGTCATACTCCCGTTGAGGATATTGAGACCGAACTCCGAGCTATGGAATTCCCCCTTATCAAACTAGCTCGGATGACTAAATTTCGCACCAGGGAACCTATGCCCCTTTTATATGCTCAATTGTCTCCATCCTCGAAAACAGAGGAGATATATAGCCTCTCTACTCTGCTCGGTCTCAGAGTTAGTGTTGAGAGTTACAGAGGGCAACCGGGCCCATCTGTTTGTTGGAATTGTCAGGGGTACTTCCACTCGTCGGAAGTATGCCGTCTTCCAACACGTTGTGTAAAGTGTGCTGGCCCTCACAGGGCTAAGGAATGTACGTTGACACTGGACCAGCCACTTAAATGTGCAAATTGTGGAGGAGCCCATGCCGCGAACTGGCGCGGATGCCCCCGTATGCCCAAGCCCGGACAAAAAACCGGTGCAAAAAAAAAATAAAGTTAACAATCCCCCCACCTCTACCAAACCTAAACAACAGGTTCCTACCAGGAAGCAGCCAACGACCTTTACTAGTCGAACTGTTCAGCCTACTATGGCTTATTCCAAAGTTCTCCACCAGGGGAACGAGGAAAAGTCTGTAGGCCCCGCCCCTCAGCCAATCATAGTTAGGGAGCCGCTGTCTGCTGCTACCACAAATAGCTCTGCACCTGTCACGGCCTCTTCGGAGTGTTCGTTGACAGAGATTTTTCAGTGTTTGATGGACCTCGTCAGAGACAATCCATCTCACGGTCAAATTATATTGCAAGCATTTGGGCTAGCAAAAGATAAAATGAGGAATTGTACTAACAGATTCGATATGACGTATCACCTCTTTGGGGCGTATACTGATGTCCTTTCCCAAAGTCAGTTCCTCACGGCTTAACTCTCTTCGGGTCTGGGTCTCTTTCAATTGGTTTCTGGAACGCTAATTCGTTACGTTCCAAAATTCACGAGGTTAGGGAGTTCCTAGCTGAGCAGAATCTTGATGTATTTTTGGTTCAGGAGACAAAATTGCCTCCAGGTTATAACCCTTTGATCGCAAATTACAGGTTCTATCGTACTGATAGACCTAACCAGCATCCTACCCGAGTAAGTGGCGGCACAGGTATTTACGTTAAAAATAGTATTCACCACCATAGCCTTCCTACTCCTAATCTTGACTCCATTGATGCCTCTGTTATTGAAATTAAAATTAATAATTATCCCCCTTAAAAATAATCTCTGCATATGTTAAGCCTAGCCTTCCAGGTGGTTTCCCGGTGGAGGACTTCAAAAAACTTATTAAAATGGGAAATAATGTGATTCTCGCTGGTGATTTTAACGCTCTTCACTCCTCTTGGAACTTTGGACATTCAAATAGATATGGGTTTACCCTGAATCGTTTCCTCCAAAGTCAAAGGGGCGTGAAAGTTGTTCCCCCTTAAAGTTACTAGAACCGACATTCGCAATAGCAATCATCGAGGTAATGTACTCGATCTTGCTATTTTTAAATTCATCCCCTTTAATTATGGTATTGAGGTGCTTACAGATCTAGACTCTGATCACCTCCCTGTTATTCTAACCCTGGATACCAGCCCTGAATCACTGACAGTTCCCAATCAGTTAAATACCAATTGGGAGAACTTCAGACATGTGATGGAACGTAAAAAACTTCCTAGCTTCAAATTAAATACCTCTACAGATGCTGATGATAGAATAAAAGAATTATCTAATATCTACGTCACATGTCTGCAGGAAAGTTCTACCCCTAAATTTAAACCTCCACCGATTAGATTTCCTCAATATATTAAAAATACTATTAAACTCAGGAATTATTACCGTCGTAGGTGGCAAAGGACAAGAGATCCTGAGTTCCTACGACTTTATTATTACCGCTCTCTAACTGACGTTAGAGAAGCCATTACTGTCTTTACACAGCAACGCTGGCAAGACGACATAGAGGCCCTGACGCCTGAGTCAACATCTCTTTGGAAAAATGTTCCCTCCTACGCAGACAATATCACAACATTCCGCCCTTGCAGGGTGCCAACGGCCGAGCTGCTTATTCCCCTTTAGACAAAGCGGAACTGCTCGCAGACAGTCTCAAATCCCAATTTGAACTTAATCACGATGTTGAAGATAGAAATTTCTTCGAACACACCAACTCTACAGTCACAGATTTCTTACAAAGACCACATACTAATGACTTAGAATTAATTACTCCTAAAGAAATCTGTGAAATTATCAGAAGGTTTAAAAACAACAAAACCCCTGGTCTGGATCTTATTAACAATCGCATGTTAAAGTCCACTCCTATTAAATTTATTCTTTATATCACCCTTCTTTTTAACTTTCTACTTAGGATCTGTCATTTCCCAGCTTGCTGGAAGACTGCCGTAGTATGCCCCATTCCTAAGCCAAATGCTAATTTGGCTTACCCCCAAAATTACCGTCCTATCTCACTACTTAGTAGCTTGAGCAAAATATTCGAATCTGCGTTACTTAAACGCCTGAATCAGCATTGCGATATCCACGATCTAATTATTCCTGAACAATTTGGTTTCAGAAGGCAATTAGGAACCTGTCACCAATTACTTAGGTTGACAGAGCTGATTCATGATGGCTTTAACGAACGCAAATCTACGGGAATATTATTTTTGGACGTAGCCAAAGCCTTTGATAAAATTTGGCATAATGGCTTATTATTCAAGCTCATGCGACTTGAATTTTCACCCCAACTAGTTAAGATTCTTTGCTCTTACCTACAATCCCGAGATTTCTTAGTTAGAGTAGGTGGAGTTACTTCCTCAACCAGACCAATAGAAGGGGAGTTCCTCAAGGGTCGCTCCTAGCGCCCGCCCTCTTCAATATTTACATAAACGACATTCCGAGAGATGCTCAGACAACTCTCTTTTGCTACGCTGATGATACGGCGATAGCCACACAGAACAAATCACCTCAGCTTGCTGTTAAAGACCTTCAATTTTCAGTTTTTAAATTAGAAAAATGGTTAACCACCTGGAAAATTAAAGTTAATGCCACTAAATCTGCCTGTATGCTATTTACTCGGAAGATCGCGTTTTCTCCATTAGGGAGTATCACTCTTTTTGGCCAGCCCGTCCCCTGGGTAACTGAATATAGATACCTGGGGTTATTTCTAGACCCAAAATTATCTTTCAATTCCCATATTAAGAATGCAGTTGCTAAAGCAACTGGTGCGAGTATTAAACTCCACTGCCTAATTTCTCGAAAGAGTAGGCTTGCGATCAAACACAAGATCCTGCTCTACAAGTCTATCATTAGGCCTATCTTGGTCTATGGTAGTCCTATCTGGGCCTCTACCTCATTGACCAACATCAAGAGACTCCAGGTATTCCAAAATAAACACCTGGCTATGATTGCTGACGCACCATGGTTCGTTCGTCGTAAGATTATTCACAGTGATCTAGACGTCGAACCTATTCCTAATTATATAATCAAAATTTCAAAGAATTTTCTTGAAAAATGTCCTCAGATTAGCAATGAGTTAATCCGTCGACTGCCAACCTATCACCCTGGGGTGAAAAGTTCCCAAAAAAGACCACGGGCAGTCTACGATGTCTCCTATGAGTGTTTTCCTAAAGTTAAGAAACACCATGGCTGTTACTCTGAACAAGCGCAAGCGAGTTCAGGTAATGGGGTGAGCTTTGCTCATTGAGAAGTTATCTCAATGCGTATCTGACGATTACTTTTGGCTTAAAAACTAAATGTAAAATTAATTCTTAAGAACTGGCGCAGAGGTAACTCTGTTCCTTTTCTATTCCCCTTTTTATTGCTACGTTGTGCTTTAAATTCATTATAACCTTCCGACTAGTAATTAAGTTAGGGTTTATTTTTCGTTCGCTTTTTACCTTTTTTTTTTATAGAAAAATAAAAGGATAGATATAAAAATTATAAAAATAAAAATAAAAATTATAAAAATGAAAAACCAAACAAAAAGTATAAAAATGAAAAACCAAACAAAAAGTATAAAAATGAAAACCAAATAAAAAGTATAAAAATGAAAACCAAATAAAAAATATAAAATGAAAAATTAAAGTCACAGGTTCTGTTTTGGGCCTTTTTTTTTTTTTGTGGGATTTGTTTACCTTTTTACCTTTCAGATCATTGGCTCTCACGTGTTCAGCATAATTCTCCAATCAGCGATCAGTAGGCAACCGGGTTGGGGGTTGTTTACGTTTGTACAATAGTCACGTGGCATCGACAACTGGTCCCTAATTGTACCGAATTTAAAACTTAACTTTTAAATTCTTTTATTTTTTATCTTACTTTTTTAAATAGTATTTTTTTTTTTTTTTTTTTTTTTTGAGTACCATACAATATTTTAGAAACTTTAATCTTTAATTCTTACTTACTAACAATAAAGCAGCCATTTATAATTCAAAGCATATATATTAATTAAGATCAACTCTTCACCCATCATTCGATGTTGTGACGATGCAGAGGTTCTTTACGAAACTTCGTGCGAAAAGGACTTTGAATGACGATAAACGAGGATGTTTTGGCGTATTCCAAAACACAGTGCACTTTCTCCCTGCATAGATGGGGAATCTGATTAACAGTGCCTCTAATGGCGATTTCGAAACCGGAAGATTTTTCGCTGTTGCCAGAAAAAACTTGTATAAATCTAGTTTCAGAATTAATTTGTTTCGGCTAAAAAATCAATTACAGAATTTTTACTATGCCTTCTTTTTGTCCCATTCAAAATAAAACACTCTATACAGCTATCAACTTCTAAAAATTCAATAAAATATATATCGAATTATAATTTCCCAACGACACATAACTAAATTACTTAATTTTAATATTGATAAAATTACTTAATTGAAAACGATGATAAATATTCATGATCAATTCTTTTATATAATCTGTTGCTGATGACAAATTTAAGATAAGCAAGAAAAATCATATTTAGTTTTCAAAACAAGCTGGTCTTAGGGCTAATAAAATAAAAAAGAATGTTTAAATTAGAAAAAAACTACTGCTTGTTATCAGAAATGAAAAAATTACCAACATATAGTTTGGTTAGATTCAGAATACAACATGATGCCTGCAACTTACAGACGATTTGTTAAAGAAAACTTCTGAATATGCATTTTTTTATTCATTTAATTTACACTCGTGTAGAAATATCCAAATTAATTATCATTTAAAATAATTATTAATAAATTAATATAAATAATTAAAATAATAATTTAAATTAATTAAAAATAATGAGTGCATGTCAAAACACAATTTGATACAAAAATAAAAGCAATTAATTTGATGCTTACTTTGGGGACGGCATAAGCAGGAGCTATTGGAAAGTCTTGAGGATCAACAGCAGCATCCGCGAAAGCTATATTAAAAATAAATTTATTAGTGATTAACAAACAGCAAATTTATATTTATAATGAGGTACATGTATCATGATATTTAGAAACTGTTGGTACTAGTATGAGCTAAATGGTAATTCAAAAATGTGTGCATAAAAATAAATATTAAAATACAACAAATTATAAATTTTTAAAAATCACAGTAGGGCAGGTGCATATATCACACATGACATAGGGGGAGCAGTGCCAAATGGATTTACAGCACGTGAGCAGTGTACACCCACCAATTTGGAAGTAATTGCAAGGGTACAGTGATTTTAATGGCGTTGAAAGTTGCTACTATTATGTGATATCGTCAACATGTAATTCAGCAACCTTATGAAATGAACTAAAACAGTAAAAGCAAAATATTATATAATTTTCACATTTTAAATTTATGGAAATAAAGTTAACATAATTTAAAAAATGTGAATATGTTATTCCAAGCTTAGATAATAAAAAAGTGACAAGTTTAAATTTTAGCTGATGCATTCTATATTGGAATAGCTACTGAATATAACAATTTTGTTACAAAAATCTTGATAAATGTTTACTTTAGAATTTGAAAAATAATTATTCTGCCTTTTTATACAATGTAAGAAGTTAAGTAAACTATCATCTCAGAGTAATTCAATTAACTTTCACTAATGATAAAACATGTTAACACATGATGATAAGATTAGCAAATTGATTTTATTTTTTATTAGTAAACAAGTTTTTTTTTTAATTGACAAAATATAGCAATGTTATATGAATTTATAATGCATTAAAAATGACGAAATCTAGATGACTTATCAAATACATTACAAAATGCTGTTATCTTTCTTAATAAAAATAATTTGTGTGAGTGCGCCGAATGGCATTTTGGAAAATATGTGAATGCTTGTCAATCAATCTTGAATATCATGAAGAATTATTTAAATACATTTATGATAAGCAAAATTCTAAAGTACTGAGTTACAGCCAATCGAGTCATTTAGAGAAGAAACACAAGAAAACAAAAGTAATGTTTTTAACAAAAATTCCAATAACTCATCTCCAAATTAATATATTTCAAACTTCTTAGTTCAATGTATACATAACAAAACAATAGCAATATTCAAAACATACAGTAGAAATTTCATTAGATTCTGAAAATAATAATTATTGCATGCTGATGCAGCAAAGAAAAAAAAAAAATACAGTTTATCACAAATTTAATTGAAAGTTTTGAATGCATGAATTCAGTATCCAAATAGCTCATAATTAAATTGTATCTTGAATTCCAATGACTCTAAAAAGAAACTCAAACACTTTTCAGAAGTTAAAGGTCTGATCTTTAAAATAAAACACTAAAAAAATTATGATATTTTCCCCCAAATCAAATCATTATTTCACATCGACCGTAAAGTCCTTTTAATAAGTGAAACAGTACAAAATTTGAAATGGGTAGGGAGATTGTGTTTTTGAATTTATCAATACAAATTATGCTGAGTGAAAAAAAAAGTACTCTTGGAATAAAGCAGCCAAAATTCTTTATTTCCTCCTTTTAAAAACAATGAGATTAAAATCATAGAATAAAACTTCCCATTTAAAATAACTCACCTAAAATTCTTGCAAGAGGCGTCACATTAAGAGACTCTGCCACAGATCTGGTGGTCATAACACAAGCAGCAGCACCATCACTTAAAGAACTGGCATTGGCTGCAGTAACAGTACCTGAAATGCAGCATGCTTTTGTATATTTTTACTACAAAAAAAAAAAAAAAAGATGTTGCAGTTGTGACTAAAATACTTTTTATTTGATTTGTGTATCCATTTATTCTTATTTTTATTTTAACCCCATTTGATAAACCAAATTTTAATTAATTAATTAATTAAATATCAATTTGATAAAGACAAAGTGAAATTAGTATCCAACTTCTAAAGATTATCTAAAGCTTTTAAAGCATGTGTTCTTCCATTTATGAGTAGAATTTATTTTTCTAAGGTATTTTTATAAGCCTCAATGCTCAGAAAAGTCTAGCAACACTTACTTGATATACTGCTAAAGCAATGACTGTCTTTATTGGTTGTATTATTGAAGAATACAATTGAATTGCCTCCTTAACATTTAATTATAACATTCAATTATAGAATTTCAGAAAAATAAAAAAATTTTATAAAAGAGTAGGGAGTCAAATTTTTTAAACCAACTCCTGCATAAATGCTCGACTATCGATTCCTCATATTTCCTTCCTTTATAGATGATAGTTGAATAGCAATAAATTTCCAAAATTACTTGAATTCATTATTAGCATTAAAAATAATGCTAATAATCACACATATTGCAAAAATCACTTGTAGCAAAATATTAATTTCAGTTTTAAATACAAATGATACGAATAGTACAAAAATTATTTTTACTGTTGCAAAATTAAAATTGATGGTGGCATTATGTTTATTTCCAATAAAGTATTTTTTTTTTATGTGTGTTGGTATGCATAACTATTTTACCTGATTCATTAAAACTATAATATGCAAACTTAATAAGATAATTATAGTCGAACCACAGATTACATAAAATGGTAAACATCAGATTTAATGGTTGAAAACGGAATAATTGATTATTTGTTAGGGTACTAGTCAGATGTATGCTGCTTTGGAAGAAAAAAAGTAGTGTGGAATTTTTTCAACTAGTTTCTATTTTAATATCTAATCTAAAATCTTAATGATTAAAAATGAAAATTCATTTTAGCGCAATTAAAATTCCTCTAAATGACATTTCCTACCCTACGACAGCTTTCGTTTTAGATCTGTCCAACTTGTTCATTTGCCAATTTCCCACATAATTGACGATAGGATTAATAAATATTTCATACACAAATAAAAAAAAAATTGCATTTGTTTGCATCCAAAATGAATTAAATATTGATTTTGTGATTTTCTGTTAATGCAACAGTATAACTAGTAAATATTTCTTGCATAATTACATAAATGTATTTGGAATAAAGTGGACAGATTATCTTATTACTGACCTTCTTTTGTAAAAACAGGTCTTAAAGTGGGTATTTTATCAAAATCTACCCGCTTGTATTCTTCATCTGTGTCAATCACAACATTGGGCTTTCCTCTTTTGCCAGGAATTATAACAGGTACTATTTCTCTTTCCAGGAAACCTAACTAATCAAAACTATGTTATGTAAATATAAATGACTAAATTTTTAATACAAATATTATTTTTTTAGTAATCATTAGAAATTTTTTTTTTTTATTTTCAAAATCACTTATGGGAAAAAAAAAAAAAAAAAAAAGAAATATGCATGGTTTCTTATGGTCCTTAAAAAGAAGAAAAATTTTGAGTTGAATATAAAATTAACTTCCTTTATTTAAAAATGTTATTATTTATAAACTTTAATAAATAGTGGAAATATTTTGAAAATGGCCTCAATGAAAATTTTTTTAAATTGTTGTTCAAAAATCCTCTTAGTTTATATTTCCTACAAAATGTTAAATATTTTAATAAAAAAATCAACATCGAAACTGGATGCATACACAGATGTCATTATGGTGTGTGAAATTTATTACAGAAAAAACATTACACTTTAAATAAATAGATGAATTTTTGTACATGATTTATAATGTCATATAATTTTAAAAAATGGCCACAAGTAGAGAAATTTTCTTTTTCATTTGAACACTGCTGGGCTTCATATACCACTTGCATATACCACAAACAGTCCCCCATGAGGGAAGGATATTTATTTTATTTTCTGCACAGCTCATCACATACATTGACCCATGTAATGCCTATCAATTAGAAAGGTCAAAATGAAACACTAGCTTCATGTGCAAAATGATCAGCTCCCTGACGTGTGTTGATTGAAGGGTAGGGCTTTCCAGAAAGACTTTTAGACACAACTGTTCCCCATTTGTATGCCGTATGGAAGAAAATCTGGAAAGACTCCCACCAGGCAACTTGATTGTTGATGTGAGATGCTTTTACACACATTGCTGCAATCATTATCAAGTCTTGTTTAAAGCAATTTTGCAGTGATTTCAAACTTCAGCCCTCCTGCACTCTAGCTGCATAAACTGCCACTGGGCCACGAGTTGGGCTAAAGTAGTGGTTGACACAACTTTTTGAATAATCCTTGACAATAATTACTATATACACTTCTACAATTCCTGATAAGTCTGTTAAAAATAATGTGAGAATTCAAATTTTTACAAAATATAATTTTTAAGTCTGCTATAACAACTGAACAGTAGAAAATTTCTATTAAAATGACTTTATGTTATTTCAGATTATTGATGAATTTCTACAAATATAAATTAGACTAGCTTATAAAAAAAAAAAAAAGGTTGCATCATTTCATCAACTGTGAACATTTACGACAATTATTATTTTTACCAATAAAATAAAAATAAATGTTACATAACAGTGGTTAAAAGTTTTAGTTTAAACTTGTACATGTTAAGAAAAACTATTGAAAAATCAATTACAGATATACTTTTTTTTAAAAAATCTAAAAATTACCTATTGACTTGGCATGGAAAAAATACATCAATGTAATGATATTTTTACCTCAGCTGCATTAATAGTTCTTTTGTAGCTTGTAATGGCAAATTGATCTTGATCTTGCCTTGAAAAATCAAATTTCCTAGCTATCCCTTCAGCACAAATGCCCTGAAACATTTTCTAAATTATTCAATGTAAAATAAAAATATAATTTAAAGAATTCTTGCCTTTTTGGATGAAACTGTTTTATTTATTTATAATTATATGCTTTATTATCAACGACTATATCCATTAATTATTTCTCTTTGTTTTTACTTTCTAAATTACAATATATAACATGTAATATAGAAAGTGAATAAAATAAAATTTATACTATATAATTTATAATATGCATTGTTTTATATTTGACATCAGAAATACTTTTAGAAATTGTAAAACATGATGTAAGTTGAAGATATTAGTCGCATTTATAAATATAGAAATTCATTGGTACACAGTTTGTCAATGACAATTTGAACATAAAAGAAAAGGCACTAATTATACATGGATTCTACCAGATGTTTTATATTTTCTAGACAAAAATTACAACTGTAAGTTTTGAACTGTAAATTACAGACAGAAAATTAAAGTGCTAGCTTTTCTTTTATTATTTACCATTATGAAATAAACACATTTAAATTTGTACTAATTTTTCTTCCTCAAAAAAAATAACAAGAAAGCTTACCATATGTCCATTTCCATAGGCGTCAGTTAAACCATCAAAAACTAATGCATCCTGGTATGAAAATTTAAAAAAAAATTAGACTATTAAAAACTGAATTAAAATAATATAGAGAATATAAATACATACATATAAGATACACAAAAAACAATATTCTACTCATAGCAAGTTATAATTCATTTTATTATCTATAATAAAATGAATTATAAAATGGCAGGAAAAGATGCTACTTAAAATTCATAAATCTAAATATAATCTTTAAAAAAAGTCATAAAGTGAATAATGGTGTTCTTATAAAATCTTATAAATTATATTAGATATGCTTTATATTTTACATTCAAAAACATTTCACTGAATAAAAGGAAATTACTGAACACATTTCATAACTGTTTAATCTATTTTGTACCTTTAAATCAATTCCTCCATAAGGTGTTTCACCTCTTTGCATGTAATAAGGAGCATTTGACATACTCTCCATTCCCCCAGCTACAACAATATCCTAAAAAGAAAAAAAAGACCACATTAATATTCTTGATGAAAAATATAATTAAAATATGCACCAATTTCCTATAAATATGCCATAAAATGATGAAAATAGGTTACTCTTTCTACAACTGAAAAACCTCATTAAGATTAGAGGCATGCCAACATATAAAAAGAACTAAATTTATCGATAAAAAAATATTTTGTTTGCAAAAATATTTAATATGAGCATGAATAATGGTGAAAATATTTTCTTTTCAAAAGTGAAGAGAAAATTTCTAACTTATAAAATCAGAAAAGGCTTAATTTCAAAGAGTAGCATTATTCTTAAGAATTTATATTCAAAATTAAAATTAAAACAATACTTTTTAAATCAGTAAGAATGTTCTTATGAAATATTAACTGAATTCTTGTATGATGCTCCATTGTACAAGATGGTTATGCATGGTTAGTTCCAACCATGATATAATAACAAATATTATACAAATATATACACTGGCGAGAAAAGTTAAGGAACAATCATAAACAGTTGCTTTATGTTACTTCTATTAAGTTAATTGCAATGAAAAGTGATTGGTTGGTAACTCAGTGTCAATGTTATTATGTGGTCAAATGAGTTCACTTTTGCTACAGAAAAATATGCAAATTTTGGAGCCGGTTCTTTCGTTGAGTAAAGGAATACACATGGATGATTTAAAGTCTAAAGACACTGGTAATGTGCACAGACAACCAGGTCAAGATAAAAACTTGCCACAACAAACTCAGGACAGTTATTTGGCAACAATTACTAAAAAGAAACAGTCGGTTCAGATTGTGAAGGAGTTCGCTGCATCAACAAACACTTGACTATCCAGATTTAATGTGTGTGACAGCCTGCATAAAATAGAGTTGTATGCAAGGAGATACATGATTTGTGTTCAACTAACTCCAGCAATGAAATGCGACTGGTTACAGTAGTGTAGAGATCATGATTGGGGTACCATGGACTGGGGCCGAGTTTTCTTTACCGATGAATACTGCTTTTTGTTTGGAGAGTGATTTGAGACTTACAATATGGAGGGAAAATAAGACAATAAGATATCAATGCAACGCTCATGGAATCATAGTAGTGGGGGAGGGAAGGCATCATTTTAAATGGCAGCACTAACCTACACATTTTTAGCAATGCAACTGTGAATTCTGAAATATGTAGAGATGAAATGATCCTCATGTCAAATTGATTCTGGGTGCAATTGGTAACAACTTCCTCGTGGATGGCAATGTGTGTCCTTGTCACACTGCACTAGTGAATGATTATCTTGAGGGTGAAGGAATCCAACAAATAGAGTTTCCCCAATATTCTCAGATTAAAATTGCTGTAAAACTTGCATTTAAATCAGTGATCACATATCTTATTTTTTTTTTCTGTCTATCTCTAAAAAGTTGTGAAAGTAGCATTTCCTTTTACCTCTTATATCACACATTCCTATGTTTTTATTTCAAGTTATTTTTTGTAGAAATTAGAAGTTCTGCATTTTGAATGCCAGGCCCATATTGTAGTCCTAATATTTGCAGTGGAATAATAATTATGTAAAAAAATTAGTCAATGTATCAATTCAATTTTGACTGTAAAATTATTTTCACAACTAAAATATAAACCTTTTCAAAAGGAGGGAAATTGACTAGATAATAAATATTTATATAAGAGACAAATGAAACCTCAGTTTAATATATAAACTATTTAGATGTGTTTGGATTATGTCATAAATCATTGTATCTAAATATGTTAAATAATCTTGTTAGAATAAAGCAATGAAATGCATTTAAATTCATTGGAAAATGATTAAAAACATATACATTAAATAATGAGGCTATATAAATTAATGAAACTAATATTATGATGGATTAAATTCATATAGCAGTAATAGTAATTACCTGTTGTCCAAGCATCAAACTTTGAGCACCAAGCATAATGGCCTTCATTCCAGAAGCACATACTTTATTCACAGTTGTACAAGGAGTTGACATGGAAAGACCTGCAGAAATAAAATAAAAAAATTAATAATTCCTTATTTTTAATTTATTAATTAAGCATTTTTTATACTAAGTAAATAATTTCAACATGCAATTTTTCACATGAACATTTTTATTTTTATTCATGAGTTTCAATAAGAAAAATCAATGTTATCTTTATTTTTACAGACTAACTAAATCTAGTATTTCACATGTGAATGTATGCAATAAATTATGAGCAATAATAGTTGTATTTGTGTTAATCAATAGAAATAACAGGCTGCTTTCTACTATACAAAAATTCCTTTCGAGTTAAACAACATCAACATTTGAAATATCTTGTATTTTACACTACATTTTGTTTTTGAAATACCTAGTATTATTTATATAATCTCTTGTTTATTGTTTTTAATATAACTAAATGACTGATTTTTATCTTATGTATTTAAAAATATTAGAATAAAATTTTGAAATACATTCATGATTTTTATTACTGCTGAAAGATGTCTAAGGAACAAAAATTAAGAACGATAGTTTAAGAGAATGCAGTAAAAATAAGAAAATTAACTAATCATTATTTATGTATCAATTTATTAAATTATATCTATAATTCCTTAATAACATGTATTATGACAGAAAATAAAGCAAATGATGTTTAAATATAAATACAGTAATATCTTGTACAATCTAGATACTCAGTTCCACTAACTGGATTATTTTAAACCTGAAACATTGAGGAAATATAAACAAATATTGAAAAAAGGTTTGTTTCTGTTTATTTTCAGAAAATAAAATAAGAATAAATTAAATCAAATATCTTTGTTAAAAATAAATATGAATTAAAACATTGTGTTTCCTTCTATATAAATTTTGCAGCATCAATGCCAACATATTCTAAATAATAATTTAACCATAAATTAATAATCATACATTTCTACATAAATATTTGAATAAATTCATAACAAATTTCTTTGTAATGGTGAAGTGCTTCGTTTTTCAATTTGTGAATCACAAGATTCTGCTTGACATTGGGATAAACTTTTGAAATTTGTTCTGGCCCCTTTTTAATAATTCCAATAATTTTCAATCAACTGTTGAACATAGTCATCTTCTCAGTTGTCCACCCATTCTTTATAATCTTATTGTTGATCTACTTTAATAAGTGTCTCATTATGCAGTTCAATTCAATATAAATTGTAAAATATTGACTGAATCACTCTTTGAAACCAAGATTGATGTCTACTTTCTACTCATCTATTAATTATTTCAGTAAAATGGGTTTCAAGACTATAAATATTTGTACAATGTAGTATGATATGCTTCCATACAGCTCTCATATTTAGGTTCATACAAACAGAATAGGGAACCCCTATAATCCATATAACTGTAAACTTTCTAAGATTTAAAATAAGAAAATAGGGAATTCAGATCATTTGATTATACCAGGTGTTGCTGTAGTTAGAATATAAAATTCAAAAACTTTCATAATGTTAAAAATCACCAATTTGTAAACAAATTAGTAAGACAATAAGTTTATTTTCCATATAAATTTAATATCAACCTTTTTTTTATATTAAATGCAAATATTATTTTTTAAAAAATAATAATGTTTAATGAAATAAGTTTAAATGAACTTCTTTTTTTTTTTAATATTTACCAGCAGCAAGACAAGCTTGTCTTGCAGGGGCTTGTCCCAGACCAGCTTGAAAGACGCACCCCATGTACACTTCCTGCACTGCATCTTTCTCGATACCTAAATTTTAACATGAAAACATAGATGTTGTTACATCACAAAAAGAAAATGGATTAATTACATATTATAAAATAGTATGAATTTTTCTTTAGGATATACTTCATTTCTTTGCACTAATATTCAGTGCAAATATTTATCTAATTTAATAATAAACAGTTACGTTTTTAACTGAATAATTGACTTAAAATTTGACATGGAATAGTTTTTTTTTCACTCAATGACTTTATTTAGTGAGGTGATCCCTGTTCCTTTTTCTTGTTCTTTAAAAATTGAATATTTAAAACAAATTTATAAATATAATGCTGAAATGATGCAGTTGGATGCTTTAATAAATGAAAAATTTTCAATAAAACTATATAATGAATTTAAAAGCAATGTAATTGTTATTTATTACATTATATAATCATAAAACAATGATTAGTACACTTTAAAATAAAAAAATCCAAATGATTACAAATCTGAAAAGAGAATATTATCTTTTTGGTTTAACTTAAAAAATTTCTGATATTTTCTAAACACTAAATAACATTAAATTCTACTTATAATATCTATACTATTAAAATTAATTTTATTATATTTTAAGATAACGCTTTTTAAATAATAAAATATGTTTATTAAGTAAAAGTAAAGAAATATTTTTTAAACATTTACTTAACAAATAATGAAATATAAAAAACTAATAATAATTATTCTATTAATTTATAACAATTAAAAAAGCAAAACTGACAAGAATGTTTTCTAACCAGCTCTTTCAACTGCTCCTTGAATGGCTGTTTTACCAAGATCAATGGTAGAAACTGCCGACAGAGATCCTCGAAAAGACCCTATAGGTGTCCTAGCAGTTGATATTATAACAACTTCCTGTAAAAAATAACTAATAAAAAAGTGATATGAATATTTACCATCAAGTAAAATTAAATAATTATATAAAATTCTCATTTAAAAAAATAAAAACATAAAAAAATTACTAAATTCCCCTTATTAGAGATATTTCTCCTTATTGGAAAGTAAAAAACTGTACCACTATACCTGAGGATTTAAAAAAAAAACAAAAAAAAAAAAAAAACACTTTATCTGAAGATATGAATTATTATATATATTTAATAAACTTTTTTTGGTTCATTTGGGAGAAAAAAAATTCAAATTTTTTTCAATAACTATGAAAGTATTTCCAATAAAGGACAGTGGCATGTTTTCCTGGTAGTGAATCAGTTACACAATTTTTGGCTTGATATCTCTAACAAAAAGCAGCAGGTTAGTATGCAAAAACAAAAATAATAACAAATACATTATTTCACAACAAAATTACAATTTGATGCAATGTATAAAATATATTTATAAATTTGTAATATTGAAATTTAGCAGGCAAATTTACAGTTATTGATACAAATAAATCTTCAGAAAGATTAAATCTGTAGATAGGTAAAACAATACTTACATTATCAGCCATTTTATATATAGACTTGGATACCTATCAAGAAAAATATATAAAATAAGTAACTGTAAACAGTCAATAACAAACAAGTTCAGATAGTTTATTTATTTTTTTAATTATGCTTTTTGTCTCCTTCATCTACAGAAATACAAATAAAATTTTTAAAAATGCTTTTAATAAAGTTTTTAATCGAATACGATATATTTATTATTCGATTTACATTTTTCCAACTGTATTAATCAGATCATTAAAAAAGAAAAACATTTGGAAACTACATTTTCCTGCATATAACAACAATAAAATGTATATATATTAATTATAGAATTATCATTAGTTTGTAGGAAATTTTATACAATTTGATGATCATCAACAATGATTAATATTCAATTAATTGTATAAGGAAAAAATGAAACTAATTGGTTTAAGGAAAATTAAATTAGCTCATCATAATTAATTAAAATACATATTTAGGTGTATAAATAATCAGACTTAAAAAGTTTAAAAATAAATACAAAAAAATGCATAAAGAAATTAAATAATTCAATACATACCTAACGAAATTCCTCTACTACAGCTTCTCAGCGGTAGGGCACATTCCCTGAAGCGCCGTGTGTGTTGTCAATTTAAAAACGAAACTAGTTTTCTACAGTTACGGTTAAGAAAATAAAATAGAATCAGAAAAAATGTTTTAAATCGACATATGAGATTTCAAGCAACCACCACTTTGTTACAATCAAAAATTGCCGCTTTACGAAGGAGGCTGTTCTGAGAGGTCTCCATTGTGAGATTCAATAAATTTATCTTATAAAATTAGATTATTTGTATTTAATAAAAGTACTATTTGTTAAAAAAAAAAATAAATCATAAGGATATTTTTAATTTTTGTAGAGTTTTTCTAATTATTTTGAGTTTGGCAAAAATTTTCCTTTCTTTTAAAATTTTATAGTTTTCTTAATTTTGTTTAAGCGACTTATGTCGGTTGGTCGACAGTGGCATTTTATTTATGGTGAGATTAATTCAAAAAAATGAAATTTTTTGAGATTTTTGTTTAAAATTTAATTAATTTTAAGACGAGCTTTTTAATTTAATAAACATAGAATTTTTGCATTTTTTTCAGTAAACTACAATAAAATTAAAGTAGCATTGTATAGTCGTATTTTAGATTTTTTTATTCGTCCATCTTTTTATTTTACTTTTGTATTTTTTATTTCGCTCAGAATAGTACATCGTTATGTAAGCTTGAAAAATATTTCAAGTTTAAAATTACTTTTATCATATATTGATATTTCTGATATGGATGTTGCAAAAAGATTTATATATTTAAATTCAAAGTTCAAACAAATACTAAAATTTTGAAACCATGAAGTGTGGATATAGCGTTGATGCTACAATTGTCAATATTTGACGGAATATTAAAAATTGCTGGAACTTTTACAGTATTTTCTTTTGAAACAAACTCTATAAGGCACTATGACTCAAATACTTGAAATGATAGCAAGTACAACAAGCAGTGATGGCAAGTACTACCACTAAAAACATCTGTTGGCAACAATTAAGTTGCCGTTTATCTTCTATTTAAATTGCATTGATTTAAAGAATTTAAATCTTTGCTATTTAAATAGAAGATAAACGGCAACTTTTAAGTAAGATTCACAAAAACTTTTAAGTGAATATAAATGGGTTTTTTACTCTTACGTCTTTTATTGTTACTTTATCAGATGTAAACAATTTAATTAGGTTAAATGAAAAAAATTATTAGCATTCACAAAATTTGTTGTATTTATTTTTTTTTAATTTCATAGAATTAATCAATGATTAGAGTAATCAAAAATTTAAAAATTGTATTCGTGTTACAGAATGATTTCAAAAATTTATCCAACATTTTTAAATTTAAAAACATCAATTTTTAAACTAGAAATAAAAACAATTAAGAATCCTCTTTCTAAATGAGATAGTAAGATTGTATTTAAAAGAAAAGCAGTAGAAAATAGCTGATGTTTTTTTTTTTTTTTTAATAGGTTTAAGAACAATATTTTTAAGAGAATAGTTAATTTATTATAACTGTTGTTTTCATAATTAAAGTATATCTGCTTATCTGATTGCATAATATTAATGATAATTTTCTATACGTTAGTCAATACAATAATAATTTATTTCAGTATTTTTTTCTTTTACAAATTTACAGTGATAGAACTTTTGAGAAATAGATATAGTGCACAAACTGTTTTTACAGTAAGATTTTTGTTGTTAATCTGCAAGGTCCAATTTATTTTGTTGATAATTTAATCACTAGTCGTAAAATAAACAACGTATAGTCGTTATATATATTACGCTATTGGCGAATTCTTTCTTTATTATTCATCGCTTTTGTATTTGATCGACAAACAAAAAGGTTTGTCGATCGATTACAAAAGCACTGGGGTTTTTTTTTTCGAAAACTGTGTATGTGCATGAAAACGGAAATCATTGAAAAACACGTGAAATTGACTGAATTTTAAGCATATAAAATTGAAACTAATAACAAAAGCAAATAAGCATCTAAATTTAAAGAGAATAACCCCAAAAGAATTACAGAAAAAAATAATTAATCCGAATATATTAAATGAAATATTAAGAAGCGAAATAAAAAAAAAGGAATAAATCAAATAAAAAAAAATAAAGAGAACAAAGCATCAAAAAGAAGAGAAAAAAAAACGAAAGGAAATTTAATTTGAACACAAAAAATAATAATAATAAAATTTACATTAAATTAACTAAAAATAAAATAAATTTATACTAATCCTTTACTTGAGAAGTAAAAAACTTCTTAATAGCATCTAAAAACTTAGAAAATGAGTTCTGATCATACATTTTATCGAAGACAAAATCTATAAAGTTGTTATACATTCTTAAATAGGAGAGATAGGGGTAACAACGTGCAATGAGCAATTTCGAGGATGGCTGTTACCTGCCTTAAAGCGGGCCTTAAGCCTCTCAAACTTTTCGTCTTTCATCACTACGAGAATATTCATCGGGTTTTAAGGTATGCCTTTTTTCAATTCCTACTATTAGTTCACACTCTCCCTATATATATCTTGTTCAAATTTTCAATCGTTCATAAAAATACTTTTTATTCATCCACTCAAGTTCAAATACACTTTTTTGAGCTTGCAGTGGATGACGCTGGATGTTAATACAGTTTTTCAAATATTAATTCATTCATTAAATTTAATTCATTAATTTTAGTTTTTTCAGAATTTAAGTTGCATGTATCTAATAATAGATGGCGCCAGATGTAAGAGGAAAATTTCAACTTTATTTGTAAAGGACTTTTCTGCAATGTGAAAAAAAAAGTAGGAATTGACTTAAATTTTTGTTTATATTACTTGTTTTTTATAAGCATTAATAAAAATTCCATCTGGGAATATTATCAGACGTTTTTACTCCCTATTAGAATAGGTTATTTTTGCATCAATTTAGCTATTTTTAATCGATACAATATCTGTTGAAGCTGAATAAGTTCTGTTCGAGTAGTCCACTCACCATATCAAAATGGTGTGCAGTACAATCCTATAGCAAAAATTTATAACCCAGTATTACTCCTCTCCAAAAATCCTTTACTTAATGGGTATATTGTATGTTTAAAAGGTGCCTCGAAATTACACGCAGCGTACTAATCAGGAATCTTAGAGGCAGGCCTCAGTTGACAGCAGGCATTGGAAGTGGTTTTACAGGAAAACTTAAAAATCAGAGAAGTAGGGAGTAATAATAATACTATTGTATAATAATTTATTGTTTAGCTTTACTGATCATAAGCTGTATAAAATCTCCTATAAAAGTTTACAAAGCATATTTTTTTGAATGGTAAATTGTAAAAGTTCGTAAAAAATATTACTTTTTCATAGTTACGATAAAAATAATAACAATAAAAAGATTCGATGTATTGTAAACTAATGTTTTATGTTGTCGTTTATTCTATTCTATTAAGTCTATTCCGATGAAATTTGACAGGTTTCTTCTGTAAACAATTTAAATGATACACACGAATATTGTTTACCCTGAAACATCTTGTTCGGTTCGAGGAATTAAATCCTACATAAACACGAAACCTGTCAAATTATTTATTGAAATTCTGATTTACTTTTAATGATTTGTTGATTTAAAAAAGAATAATAAAAGCGAAACGAAAAGACCATAAACATCTGTAATTTTAAAATACCGTTACTTAAACCTGTTACTGAAACACACCCCACACAGAAAAAAATTATTATAAGAAACATTAGACTTAAACACTCTTTGATGATGCTGTATTTGTTTTTGGAAAATAACGGAAGTGGAGCATCCGGATAGAAATGAGTCATTCGAAACCCAAACACCGTTTTGATTTTTGAGGTATTCTTCTGGGAATTATTTTGCCAGCTGTAGGACTGAATGAGCGGAAATTGCGCACATGCAATGCATACTAATTTCATTCCATTCGTTCCTTTCAACGTTTCGAGTTAATCTGAAAACACACATTTCCTGGAAATCTGTGAATAAGGCTATTTGCTTTGATTTTTTAAATACTTGAGAAGGATAAAAAACATTTCAAGCAGCTTTCTTTTAAAAATACGATTCATGGAATAATATATTTATGCAGACATTATTTTTAAAATTTTGTTGCCTGTTTTTAAAAGTTATTGCTGTTTTTGAATACAGGGAGCTTTGACCTATATCATTCTCGGATAGAAGGGCAGAAAGGTGACAGTTTCAACGTTATCCAGGGATCAAATCACCATCAGAAAGTCTGATACACTGCACTTATAATTTACTAACACAATTTTGAAAGAACACTTCTAAGACTGATATCTGAGAGTTTCTCTTGGCCAGAGGTTTACAAACTTATTTGTTATACTAGCTCCTTTTCAAGGAAAAAATACCAAAAGTGCTCCTCTCTAAAATCTATTTTCTTTAAGCGATTCAATAGAAATGTATAGTAAAAAAAAAAAAAAAAAAAAAGGTGCTCTTTTGTAATATATGTCTACCTGACAACATCTAAGAACAAAGTAGATAAAGATGTTGAAAATAAGGTACATTGAAGCTTGAATTTAGAAAACTACTTATTGAAATCAACCCTAGCAACATTTGCATTACTGCACAAGAAATGATATATATAAGGACAGTATGAAAATAAAAATGTCGAATAACGTTAAAAATTATTCTAATGAAAAGGATACCCTGGCAAGTTGCAATCGAATAATCAAACCTTGCTCAGATTTTATGAGCGTGTATTCTTGTTATGGTTTCTTATCCCACTTGGTAGACAATAACAACTAGACCAAGTCCAAGAATTCATGGGGTCTCATGGAAGGAGGGGAGAAAGGGGAGGATAGCTTTTTGCGATGGAGCACCCGTAGTTAGAAATCTGACTTGGCTTCGTGACGCTGATTTTTACATAGTAGGGTTGTCAGCCCTACACCCAACGCTCTAAAGTCACATTAAACTGGGACCTACGGTTTCAAGTGGATTCCGAACCACTACAAACATCCATGGCACAGCCTGGAGTCGAATCCGAAATCTGTGGCAACGAGCACTCGAGCGCTGGTCACTCGGCCATCAGGTCCCACGTCTTCTTAAATTACCACAATTGGCTATTTGCAATAGCTAAATGTATGGCTGATTGCATTTTTTTTTTTTTTGATTTTTAATTTTTTTTTTTTTACAAATTTGTAACCTTACTAAAAGCCACATTCTACTAAAAATGACGAAGGAAATGCAATTATTCTTATTTTTCCTTCCTCCTTCAGAATCTTTTTTACTTTTCCTTCAATTTTATTAAAAGCAATTGCAAATTGCTTTCAATAAAATTCCCAAATGCTTTGCATTCCCAAAGCACTCAAAACCTTAAATGCACCTTAGACTATTATCGCCCATTTTGGGAAACAGATTTCTAGACCAACACAAGAGCATTCCTTCCTACATTTAACGCGTCCAATCATTTGTATGCATTACAATGTGGAAAAGAAATTGCGATTGCCATTAAACAATCAATAAGATTTTTAGTACCACTTTTTTATAGTCAGGAAGAGAGTCATAAGAGAGTTAGCAGTTGGGTACCCATAAATCTTTATCAGACTCTAAATAAAGAATTAAAATACTTATAAGAAAGGGGGAGAAAATTAAATCTTAAAAAAAAAAAAAAGGCTACTTTTCAACTTAATTATAAAAATAATTTTATTTCGGCTTATAAAAATGAAAGTAAAAATTGAAAACAGGTCAAAATCTAGAGAACATAATGAACTTTAAAAAAGACGGCTAAAAATTAATAAAATTATCTGAATTCGAAGTTTTTTTTGCCTTAAATGTTTTAATTTCAAATCACTTTGTAAAAATTAAATACTTTCTCCTATTTTTATTTTTTCAGTTGAAAGTTACATAAGAGTGTTATTTGTTTTAAAAATATCAATATAGTAGTTAGAAAAATAAATAGCTACAAATTAATACCTAAATAGTTAAATATAAAAATATATTGCACTTGCTAAATAGCTAATATACGTTATCAAGAAAGAAAGATAAAAACAAATATAAGAAATAATAAATTAAAAGCCTTGTAAAATTTGTATAAATAAAAACGTTATATTTTTTAAAAAAATCAAATGTATGAATTAAATGGCACAAAAAATGTATTTATTTGAATTCTTAGTTTCGATTTCAAAATATGGGAATAAGATGAAAAAAAAATATGTATTAACATTTATAACGACTTTAATAATTAAACTCAATAGATTTATGGCGCCACAACAGAAAAGTTAATCCACAATTCTATTATAGTACATGCTTGAATTGAATCAATTGCAAGTTATCAGCAATTAATCGAAATTATTTAAAGTATATTAAAAATTAGACTAAGAAGTAATTACTGATATTCAAATAATTAATGTACTGTAGTAAAATGATTTAAAGTTATATAATTCATAAAAAATATTAAACATATTTTAAATTCTTCTATTATTACATACCCAATAAATAACAAATATAACAAGAACAATAATAAAACAATAAATATAACAAATAAATATATCCTATAAAAATGATTTTTATAATTGATTCATTACCAACCATTTCAAAAACATGGAAAGGAAAATACAGAATTTACTTAAACAAAAATGTTTAAGAAAGCGTTAGTAAATGGTTTCTGAAAAAGCGACAAGCCATTTTAAGAATTTTTAAGTAAATGATCTGATTTTTAAGTATTGATGAAACTTTGCCATATTTTATTGAGATATTAAACTAGCTCGTAAGAAATAGTCTGTGTACCTTGCTTCAGCAAATATTATTTTTATATTATGATCGAATAGAGGCTAGCAACTAGAATGGCAGATATGTAGAGGATTCAGCGTTACACAAGACAGCCTGCCAAGTGAGCTTGCTGCATTGCACCTACATTGTGTCATTAAAATTTAAGAAAAAAACACCTTCACATTTTCCTTTCCTTCACTTAAGTTCATTGAGAGACAGATTTTTTAAATGAATGAATATGAAAACAATTACAAAATAAGTGTAAAAGGAATGAAAAAAAAAAAAGTGTTTTCTCTCAATCCAGTGGTAACGTATGCAGACTAACTAGCGCAGTCATTCTCAAACTTTTTATTTTTGATCCCCAATTAAAAATCACCTCAAAATCCTATTATCCTATTTTTAAATATTATATTGCATTGATATTTATAAAAAATTTTTGTTGTTGAACACCAGTGGAACTCTGTTTCTTTTTGTATGACACAAACAGCTCAATGATAGGCACTGAAGTGTTCCATGAGGACATTTTTAGGGCCTTGTTTTTTATGTATCGAACGGCAGAAAACTCGAAAAATTACCACTAGACAACTTGACTATCAATACAAGATGCTTTACACACACATTGTCACAATCGCCATCGAGTCTTCGCGTTTCTGAAAGCAACTGACTCCACCAAGGGTTTCAAAAAAAGGGTTTCGTTGCTCACTAGATACGCATGCTAACACTGAGCTACGAGTCAGGTTTGATTTCATATTAACAGCAGCATAATAATTAACGAGTATATTTATTCAAAAAAAAAAAAAAAATTATTCACACTATCTATTATACGCGGCACAAGTTTTTTTTTTTTTTCAAATATTGAATTTCTTATCACGTAAATAATGAAATATTTAAAAGTCTGGGGTCCTATATTTAAGGGTAATCTATTTTTAAAAATTTGTTTATAACTTTCTCTGTTGTGTCATTAAAATGTATGTTTACTTAACTGTGAATTGATAGTATCAAAATAAAATTTAAAAAGAAGCCAACCTCGCATAAATATGTTGTTTTGAAAGGAATTCAAATTTGAATGACCTTAATTTTCAAAATCAAGACTAATCAGCAGTTATTTGTAACTAGATAAGTAATTACATGTAACTAATTAAATAATTATTAGTAAGTAATTATTTGTAACTAGATAAGTAATTACATGTAACTAACTAAATAATTATTAGTAAGTAATTATTTGTAACTAAATAAATAATTATATAAATAATTCAGAAATTTGCTTGTATCCATCAAACAGGCCTACCACATAATTTTTGAGTAATATTTTAATTTCTGTGGGAAACACTTTATATTATGCCTAATAATTAACTGAATATGAATATTTCTGAAAAGTTATCTCTTCGTCTCCATGAAAAAAAAATGCTATAGTCAGGAAATAAATGCTGCATTATATGCTAACATTATAGTTAAACATTTTGTACATGCACATTGTGTTAAACATTGTGTATTAAACAGGTAACAGTGTGTTCTTATTAATTCAATAAGAACACATTGTTACCATGTTACGCATGACTATAATTAAATATGAGATTTCCAATTCAACATTTAAATATTAACTTTAGTAAAAGGCCAGACTTGATAACTATAGAAATAATAACTCTTTAAATAATAATTTTTCAAAAACAATCATTTGAATAGTAAATTGGCGACACTAGTATAATACAATGTTTCTCCAAAAATAGATATATATGTTTTTTTTGTTTGTGTTATTTATAAAATAAGCCCTGATCAGCTTTCACTGAAACACCGTGCACATTACTGAACCACCAAACTCAGTGCGTCTACCAAAAGGATTCTAAAGTGAATTGACACTCACGTGTTATGTCGATCTCAGGACGTGGTCATCGTACTGCAATACGATTTCATCAACATTAGGCATTAAATCTACAATGGTCGGCTACGGTGCTCTACATCGTCATCGCCTGGAGAACTTAGGACATCTTTTATCTCTTCTTTTTTGTCTCTTCTTCTTCATTTCAGTGGTTGTTCGCTTCCGCTGGGCTCCTTGGAGATTTTCTACAAGCTTTCTTCATTTAGCAGATTTCTTTCTCTACAGTTTTTTTTATTTCCTTCTTCCGGAGTTCAAGTCTCGCTCTTTGGCTCTTATCTTCGCTGATTTTCTTCGATGTCATCATCACATTTTATTCTTACCAAGCCCCAATTCCATTATTGGCTGGATTTTTAATTTTGAAATTCTCCCGTGGGCATATTAATTTTTTTCATTGCTGAGAGAGTAATACTGACAAGCAATCAAAAGAGCAGCTAGTCTTTTTTAGATGCCTGAAGTCTGTGACGAGACTGTGTAAACATGGCTCATCACCTCTCAATATTTTTGTGGCAAACTCATTCCATCTATAAATAAGAGACCACATATATTTTCGCGTATCATCCCCCCAGCCATCTCAATAAATCTCTTCTCCAGCCGTAATGCAAGCCTCAGTCTGACCACCTGCACTTTGAGGTTTTGCAAGAACCCGCCAATTAAAAGAACGCAAACATCGTAGCACGCTCCCCATATTCGTAGCTGTGATGATAGGCCTGTTTCATTCGGCTCATTGGGTCTGTTCGTTTGTATATACTAGAATTGCACCAAAGTATAGTTCATACGTTTACTGATTGCTGTGGCAAATACTGATGTGCCTTATGCTACTAAGCTTTTAACTTGATAGAAAATATGATAATTTTAATTGCATATTTTATTTTTATTATTTGAATTTTGTTTCTTTGTAAATGTTGTGTGTTATATTTGATTAATTATTGCTACAAGTACTCTATAGGGTGCTGAGAATAAATGTCCAAATAAGTGTACTCGGCTTTTTTACTATTTATTATCCGTGCCACATTTTTTATAAAGATTAGTACCCATCACAACATGTTTCCTTTAACATATTGATGTATATTACTGTAATGATGTATTTTATTTTTATATTTCATGCAATTTACAAACTTAAAAATGGGAGGTGAAAGGGCCTCATAAGTGAAATAGCCTAGGGCCTCTTTTCATCTACATTCGGCCCTAGGCACACCCATTACGAGTAATGAAAGATAATGAGCAATTAATGATATATATATATATATGCAGATATATACAATGAACTAATATATATATATATATATAGAGATATAGAGAGAGAGAGAGAGAAAGAAAGAAAGAATAAACTATGTATGTATATATGTATAGAATGAATCAAAAGTCAGTTTTTGACTTTAAAAAATCACGAAAAGTGAACTACTTATCGTGTGTGAATGTGGTTTGCATCAAAATACATACAATAAATTTAGATTATTTTTGGCACAAAAGTATATATATATGTGGAATTTTACTGGCATAGACTTGACAATTATTTACTCTCTATAAGAAGTCTTTTCCAGGCTCACTTTCTGTGTAGTACCATCTGCTTGAGATTGCCGTTGTACCTGTATTATACGGAAGTCCAAGTTCATTTTGTTCTGAGCAACTGATGAGTTAATCATGTCCTATTGCTTGGCCTCCTCTATCGTTGGATTTGACTTTCATGTATTTCTGGTCATGGGGTTATTTAAAGCCCCAGGTGTACACACCACTGAATCCATCATCTCTTACACAACAGAAGGATGTTATCTGTCATAAAACTACTTCATCGCACCCAGATATGCGTGACACAAATTGCGAATGTTGTGATTTTCAGGATTCAGAGTGTAATTCTTGCGATAGTAGACAAAGCGGAACTGTGAAACGATGTGCCATGGAACATCTGTAGCCATTTATGCAAGCTTTTTATATCGTCAAATGCCATGCGACGTATTAAAATTATTATTATTGTTATTTTGTATCACAGTTAAATACCATATTTCTTTCTAAATATTATGGAAAGAATAAAATGGCAATACAGCTCCACCTACTGACAAAAATGTGAACTTTTTTAGCCAAAGGAAAAAAATTAATCCGAACTGAAGACAAGGATTTGTTGCAAATAGCTTCCTCATAGACTCGTTGATTTTTATGAATTCTTAAAAAGCTTACAGATTTAGTTTACTTTGTATAAAAGTCACATCGTCCAAAAAATTGAAATTCATGTATGCATACAGTGGCTCCCAAAAGTGTTCGTACACTTACGATTCTCAGTAAAATAGATCTCTATCCAATAATTAAAAGTAAACTTTCTTAATGAGATTTTAATAATAAGATATATAATCTATTCTTAATAAAATGACATGAAATATTTTTAAAACACAGCGAAAGTTTATTTTTAAGAAATTAGTAATCAAAAAATGATAAAATCTTTATCTTACAAAAAGTCTTCGTACACTTAAAAAAAATCTTTACATATGAGTAAATATTTTCATTTTTCGTTAAATTAATATTTAGTAGGGTATCCTTTACCATCCACAACAGCTTTTAAACGTCTGGGAATAGATTTTACTAGTTCTTTTGTAATTTCTGTATCAATGTTCATACATTCTTCCATCATTACTGTTTTAGTTCGTTTTTCGTTTTGATGTTGTGTTTTCGTACTCTAACCTCCAGTTCTCCCCAAATGTGTTCTATGGGGTTTTTAAATCTGGCGACTGAGGTGATGTTTTCAAAATTTGCGGACAATTATAGAGACACACCACAGGCGAACGTTTAGAACCGTATGTTTAGGATCGTTATCATGATAAAAACTAAAATTGTTTCCAATACCCAAATTTTGGGCTGATAATTTTAAATTGTCTCTTAAAATATTTAAATAAAGAGAATGATTCATTATGCCATCAATAAATAACAAATTACCTAGTCCACCCCCACACAAGAACACCTCCACCGCCGTGTTTAACTGTTCCAACTAAGTTCTTAGAATGAAGTTCTTCATTATTTCTTCTCCATACAGTTATTCGACCATCGGAATCAAAATGTTAAATTTGCTTTCGTCAGCAAATAGGACTTTATTCCAGTACGCTTCGGGTTTATTTATCATTGATTTTGCGAATGAAAGCCTAAGCTTTCTGTTTTTCGCACTAACAAACATTTTTTTACGGGCAGAATGCCTATGTAATCCAGCTTTTCTGAGAACTCGTCGAACAGTTTCAGGTGAAATTGAAGTAGAAAACTTTTCATTAAATTCTGCAGAAACTTTTACAGCGCTCAAACGTGGATTTTTCGCAAATTTTCTAATAAAAATCTCTCTTATCACGTTTAGTTAACTTTCTCGGTCGACATTTTCTTACCTTGTTTTCAATTCTATTTTCTTTTTCAAAACGTTTTATCACATACTGCACTGATTGGGATAAATTAACTATTTTAGCGATATTTCGAATTGATCTCAGACTACTATGGAAAAAAATTATCAATTTTCGAATGCTGTTTGTTATTTATTTACGACTGCAACCCATTTTAAAATAATAAATAGAATATCATGAAGTAAACAAACAAAAATTAAAGCAAACGATTTTTAAATGCCACCACAATGTAAAAATTAAAAAAAAAGGGAAACAATAATTCTAATTTTGATTTTATCCAAAAATATTTCAGTGTACGAAGACTTTTGGGAGATAAAATGTTTGTAACTTTTGATTATTGATTCCTTAAAAGTAAATTTTTAGTATGTTTTAAAAATATTTCATGTAGTTTTAGAATGGATTATAGACCTAATAATTAAATAGCCATTATATATATATATATAATTCACATATATATATATATATATATATATAATTCACACTTGCTATTGAAGGCTCATACCATAAACTAACCAATTTTTGAAAAACTGAAAGGAATGAGCTAATATTTTCTCAAAATGGTTAGTTTCAAAAACAACATGCTCTAGGAAATAAAAATGAATGCATGAATGGATGGTTCAGTGCCTCTTTCTACAAACAAACTCGTCTTTTTTAACATCCCTTCAAACGGTGCCATATTCAAAGGCGAATTCTGGTTTCGCAATCGACTTTCCGATATTCATGTGGCAACGCCACTGCAGGTGAGCATTCAGTTCTGCTTTTCACTCTTCTCGTTTAAGAAATGAACACGTCAAAAAGAAGAAAAAACAGTCGTTCTTTTTTTTCTTTCTTCTTTTTTGTGAAAAATAGCGTTCATGGCCACACGGAAATAAAATTCCATCCTTTAATAGCAAACAATTTTACGAATAGTAGTATGCATTGCACAAATTTCAAAAATATCCTACGACTGAAATATATCATACAGAGATAAAAATGTAAATATAAGCTAGTCAGTTTTGCAATACATAAAATTTTATTTACTTTTGATGATTATTAAGATATAAAAAGGAAATGACCACACAGTAGGATTTAGATAAAAATTTGTACTAGTAGCCTTTCTAAAAAAAATTTGTCTTTTTTATTTTAATAAAAGTTAAACTTCATGTTCTGATTGAATAAAGAACGGCACATGAATCATTTTGTGTTTTGCTGATGAATATAAAGCATTTTTTTCAATTAAATCAAAATGTATACGTTTAATGTTTGATAAAAGTCACATGTTTGCATCATAATATTTTTCACAAATGAGTAACAGTTTTCAGTTCTAATCTTGCTTAAAAAAAAAAAAAATATATAATTAGCATGAACAAATTGCTTCTAAATAAACATTTTACACCAATTAATTCTAAAACAAATTAATAATTTATTCTCTACTTTTAAAATAATTATTTAAAATTTTTATTCTTTTGAAAATTGTCAAATGATACTTTTGATACATGAACAAAGTTACATAACACAGTAAAATTTTTTGCAGTTTGTCAAAAATTTCAAAACTGCCAATTTATGTAGTAAGTAAAATTAATATACGAAAAATTAGAAAAAAAGAAAAAAAAATAGAATATTTTCATTTTTATTTTCCATCAATATTTCGATTTTAAATATATGTAAGATTTATTTATCACATTAAAAATTTTTTGCAAAGGTTCTTTCTTTAAAATAATTTCATCATCATCGTCGTAACAGCCCCATGGCAGTCCAAGGCCATCTGCCTGATGGCAGATTTCGAGACAGGAGATGTTTTCTAATTACGGAATAGGGTTGTCAGTCCCACGCCTAACTGTCATATTAGCCCGTGATCTACACTTTAAAGTGGATTCCGAACCATTACAAACATACATGGCACCACCGGAACCCGAACCCGAAACCTGTGGCAGCGTGCGCCAGAGCGCTAGTCACTCGATCATGAGCCCCCCTTTAAAATAATTTACTGTTTTAAAATGGATCAGAGTCCTTTTATCAAATTAAAATTTAAAATCTTACAAACTTAAATTTTTTCACAATAAACCCGTATATTAAAGAAGTGCAAATAATAATTATAACCCACAGACTAGTAGGAGCCAAGTTCCTTTTTTTTGTTTTTTAACAGAAACATTAGGATTTTAAATCTGTTTCTAGTGCAAACAGAGGCATTGTTTAGTGAAAAAAAAGGGGGAGGGAAGTGAACAAAATCGTTAACTCCAGGAAGAGCGGCAGATGTGTTGCTGCCCTTGCAGTTTGAAAAAGTATCAAAATAGAAGGCCACGTGCGTCATATTAGAGAGACAACGTAAAACTGATCACGTGTCATGCCTTGCAAAAATTGCTGACATAGCATCATTTAACCGAAATAGACTTTTAGAATTATAATGTGAAAGTTTCATGTACACATCTCTATTTTAAGTCAATAAAAATTTGAAAACAAAAGATATTTTTGGGTCAACCCCATTTCGAAATTTCTTCAAAGCTATGCATAATGCTTACATGGATTCATAACAATGTTCAACTATCTAGATAGTTTCACAATAATTCGAAACTTTTCATTCAATGGAAATGGTGATATAATTTTATGCATAGGATTACCAAATTATTGAGCACAGATATTATGTTAGGTGGATCACTCGGAAAAGGACAACAGTGAACAATATTCAATTTCTTAGTTGTATTAATTACAAGGTAAAATTCCATTAATCAATTTATTTTTTCAGATATTAATATTTATTTATTTAATATTTGTTATTTATGTAACATTTTTGTTACTTTCTTTTTGAATTTTTCTTGATATACAAGAAATAAAAAGAAACACATATCTGGGATTTGAAAATAATAATAATAACAAAATTTGAAAAAATAATTCAAATCAAAATAATACAATACACATTTTATTTAAAGAATTAGAAGAATTTACGTTTTATTTAAATAAATTACAAAAACGAAGATGTATAAGTTTACAGAATAAAAATGTTCAAAATTTTACTCCATAAACATTATTTCGAAGTATTTAATAGAATAATTTACTTCTAGAATAAATATTTAACTGCAATATTCAAATAATAATTTAATACCTTCGCTTTAAACTTTTAGAAGGAATAATAAACTAAGTCTAGAACTTATTAAGAATAATTTGAGGGTGGTTAAATAATGTAAGAGTTATTTTCTTTGAAGAATGATAAAAATTACTTATTTGTATTTCTGTCTCAAACCAATAATGATTAATACCTCGTTGAGACTGAATAAGATTTCTCATTTCAACTAGAACCGATGAAACTATGCATCGATTTAGGTTTTAGCTATTTCTACTCTATAAAAATGGCTGCAAGGGAAATTTCTTGACTTTTGCGCACTTGATGAGTCTTCCTCATCTAAAAAGACGATTCATTTCATGGCACCTGGGATAAATACGAGATGCAAAGGGACATGGAATTAAAATTACAAAACTTCTTTTTCATTTTACTACATCATCATGATTGGCGCAACAGCCCCATGGTGGGCCAGGCCCGTCTGCCTACTGGCAGATTTCAAAACATGAGATGTCTTCTTTTTTACGGGGTACAGTTGTCAGCCCTACGCTCTACTGGAACCTATAGTTTAAAGTGGATTTCGAACCTCTACAAACATCCATGGCACCGCCGGGACTAGAACCGAAAACCTGTGGTACCGAACGCCAGAGCGCTAGCCACCAGCCATTCAGTCCCCTTACTACATCAGCGAAGAGATCATTGTAACATTTAAAATTTTATGAAATTTACAGTAATATTTCTAGTTTTATGTAATACTTCCCATGCAATATTTTTTGTTGTTGTTGTAGTTCTAATGCAGCTGGATACACTTAGACAGTTGCCTTTAATGCATTAAGGCAAGCACACCGACGTTACTCACTTAGCACTACGCAGGGGATGCGTGTAGCTTGGAGATAAGCGATGGACGCGGAGTAACAATACCCTCGCAACGTTCTACGATCATCCCATGCAATATAAAGTAATATAAAGCACATTTACAACCTGGACATTCGAAATGTATCTTAAAGTCACAGATGAACCATTCAAAGATCTTGTGATGATGTCGTCCATTTTCGTCAGACTCACCATGGATGAAGGACTGCCATCACAGCCAACTGATGTTGTGTCACTGCAATTTGGAACGTAAACCCCACCTGGTTTTCGTTCTAAATCGCAGTGACACCAACGTGGTAGTTTCCAGCATTGCAATTATTTTCAACCACATTGCCGTGACAATAATCTTAGAAAGCGATTAAGTTGAAAATTGGGAAACTTTTTCAACCACTAACCCATCTATAAAAGAATCCTATATTTAAAAAAAAAAAAGAAAAACCCTTTTAAAATCAAAAGGCTGCGAAATCTGATGTTCGAGGTAGTTTCCCCCACCCTTATCACGAAAGTGATCAGATTGTTTTTAAAAGACAAGTGATCCATGTATAAATTGTTCACTTGCGTAATAACTTGCACAATGCCTTCATTCACTGTCTCTTCTGTGAAAACAGTTTCTAACAAAAGTAATCGTTGTTTGAACAGACAATTCTTTTATTTTAAAGTTTCTAAACCTTAGATTATTTTGTCACTAGAGAATTAAGTTAGAATTGACATACATCATATTGACATGAGACATACATCTTAATTTATTCAACAATTTTTAAAACTTCATTTATTTTCTGAAGTTTTATTTTAATGCAATGGGTTAATAATAATAATTATTATTTTATGTAATATTAAGCTATTGCTTGATTCACTTAATGTGAGAACATCCGGATCAGACTACAGGAGCACAGTTTAAAATCTAAGAAGGCGAGTCGAAAGTTCTTTGTTACGGAGATGGGCAAATTAAATCTATAAGGCGGTAAGTTTCAATCAACAGATTTCAAAGAAGTGGATAACAGAGGACAATCCTATATCTCTCCAGATGACATCCCTTCAACATTTCGATGTTATTAGTCCAGTTCCTTGATTGAAGCAAAAACATCCTTTTTTCCCACATCAGTCTGGAAATGACATCATCTTCAAAAAGGTTTGTTAAAAAAATAAATACACTTCTTCTACCAATTTAATTATAAAGAAACAAAAAAATCAACACTATTCAATTTCAAGTAGAATTCAACGCAATAAACTTTTTATTAAATTAATATTATTTATATCATTTTAATTAAATACATTGTCATATAGAATAATAAAAACAATGTAAAATTAAAATAATATATTAAAATCAATTTTATAGACCTATTTATCGTTCCTCCTTATGCATTATCCCCCCCAAAAAAAAAAAAAAGTAATAAATAAAATTGTTTTGTAAGAATTCTTTTAGACTAGTAATTTATTCTTTGCTTCTTATCTGTCATTCGGTGATATTTTTTTATTCTTTTTCTAATATTCTACACGTGGAGATATGATAATAGAATAAAAGATATGACTTAAGAACATCATCACAGAATGAACACTGCTTTTTTCTTTAAAACATCTATTTTTGTAAATTTGCTCACGTACAATGTCATAGTTTTGTTCCAGTGAGAAATACTGTTGAAAAGAACAGGAACAAACTTTTTTTCTTTTCTCCCCGCCAAAAAAACAACAAACGAACAAAAAAAAAGTGTAATGTTAGAATACCGTGTTTAGAAAGAGGCATGGTGTGTTAATGATTCTGCAAACGTAAACACGTATGAATGGAACTGCATTGTATCACGTCAAGTAGAAAATAAGTATTGTTGTTCATATTTGCACAAAGAGGAAGTGACACGTGTTTTTTCTGAAATCTTGACTCAAACTACTGTGTTTAAATGTTGTTATTAATTGTGTCAGTCATGAGATTGGATGCATCATAAATTTGTAACTTTTCTTCATAAAATTATTTGTTTAAAAATAAAATTTTCCGTTTCTAAGTAAACGGATATGAGCTTAAATTGTTTCTGTTTTTAATTCTTTCCAACAAGCAGTTTTCTTTTCAGAATCTAAAATTGTTAAGATATTTAAGAATTGTGGATTAATTAGGTTAATTTTAAAATAACTTATATTGAAATCTGTTGTTATACATAAATTTTGTATTATTTTTTTAGAATTAAGATTCTAAACTTGAACTTCTTCTAAAAAATGTTCTTATTTCCTAAGAATCTAATTTTTTTATGTATTAAAAATTGATTTCAACAATAATGCGGGCTCATGATTAATTAGCATTTATTTATATATTTTTCTTTATATTTGCTCTTGATGAAACGCATTGTTTTGCTTTTAAAAGAAAACTGTTCAAATACAAAAAACCATTTTTAGAAAGCCCATTTTTTACCTCAGAAAAACGTATGATTATTTTCAACAACCAGTCAATTAAATATGTTAGAAAGAAATCATATAATAAAGATTATATGTTAAACATCAAAATAATTACATTTTTAGAAAATAATTCTTTAGAAGAAATTAAATTTAGATTCTTCATTTTAAGAGACTTCTTTAGAAGAAATTAAATTTAGATATTTAATTCTAGCACTCTTTACGGGTTATCGGAATATCTTGGCCCCAGGGGCCTTAAACTCTTTTTAATTCTTAACTCTTTTCTTACTCTTCTTTTTAAACTCTTTTAATTTTTAAGAAAATAATACAAAAATTTATTTACAACAACAAATTTCTTAATATCAGTTATTTTAATCTTAACCTAATTAAATATTCCACAATTATTTATTATCATAACAATTATTCTAATAAGAAAATGGAATTCAGTTTTACAGGAAAAAAAGAATTAAGAACAAGAGCAACATGATAATAAAAGTTCTCATTTCTACTCCTTTTAAAACGATTTTTTTTTTTTCAAAAATTCAATTCGCGTGGCAGCAAGACAATTTAACGGAGTTCGCATATTTTCCGCCCTTTTTGTGAGCTATTTCTGCCCCATATAGTGGGTTATCGTGTAGCATGCAACCGAACTATTTAGATCATTCGCCGACCCTTAATTGTGCGTTAACCTTGTTTGTTTACTCACCTGCTTCTGTATTACATGGCAGCCATGTAACCTCAGGTTCCCCGGTACTTGTACTCGAACATCGCAGAAGGCCGAATTTTATTCTTCTTCTATGTGTATTATTTATAAAAGTGACTTTTCGAATTCAAAATTGCTTAGAAAATAGTTTTAAATTTTCCAAGATTTTTCTATTGGGGACATTTGTAATTAAGTGAATTATCTACTTGATATACAAACTTTAATAATAATTATTATTAAAGTAATAATAAGAATGAGAATTAATAATAATACTAATTAATTAATAATAATAGTAATAAGAATTTTTTAATAGACATAACTATTAATTAAGTATGTCTATTAAAAAATTCTTATTACTATTTGTGATATTTCAGAGAATCATTTTAGTTTGATTTTAATATAAAGAATGTTTTTATTTTAAGACTAACTCGTTCAGAGCGTAATAAAATATTGTCACGGTTAAGATTTTAGAAGCTTAGTAATTAGTGATTTATTTGTTGATTTGTTTTTTATTATTTATTAAATTAATTATAAATTAATTTGTTGTTATTATTATATAATTTTTTTATTATTATTTGTATGATGAAATTTAAGTTGTTATTATATTGTTTTTTTTTTTCCGCAAATGCAATTGTTTTCATCTTTTGTAAAATTATAAAATAATTAATTGTGGTGAGATATAGATAAGAAAATTTTTTTGTTGCGGTATTTCGCATTCTTCATTACTTTTTTATGCTCAGAAATCAGATTGATTTATAGTTTCAATATTAGACACATTCGATACTAATCGTGAAAATTTTATTCTTTAAAACATATCAAATATTATATACTCGTTAATATATGAAGGACAGGTGGGAATTTGACCTCACTTTCTATCTTTTTTTTTAAATAGACTTTTCTTGTTAATTCCAAGAAACTGCTTGTTAATTCCAAAACCGCTGACCACATTTTTATTATACTTGTGAATGGTTCAATAGCAAACTAATGCAATGTAAAAAAAAAAAAAAAAAAAAAAAAAAATCTTAGAATGCCAAGTAATTTCTACAATAAAATAAATATTTTAAAGTAATATTTAATATTCAATATTAGAACTACTGTAATAATAACACAATATATCAAGTTTAACCGTAAACGATTTAAAATTGTTTAGAAGAACTGTTCAAATACCATGTAACATTAAAGTTTCAGGAAATTTTTTTCTAACTCGAGTCTAAATTTTAAACCTTTATGGGACACATTCCAATATCGAATTGAATTCTAATTTAAAAATCAGTTGCCTTATTATTCTCATCAGATGTCGAAAACAAACATTCACTGACATATTCAAATACTCTTAAGAAATGTTTTCATCGGACTTGTGAAACAGATTCCTTTCAAAGAAACAGCACCTTCATGTGCGTTGAATAATTCCTTTGTTTCTGCCTGTTTTATGAAACCAGGAACAATTAACTCACTGATGACGAAACGACTTGCTACGAATAGGCCTGTTCCAGCTGCTCCAACCGGAAAAGAAATATGGCCGTTTTTAATGCTTCTAGGAAGCGACTTCGTAAGAATTTTCCCATTTCTGGCTGATTCCGAAGATAGTGCCTTTACTTGATTCAATCTTTTCGATGTTTCAGTAGTTAAATATGTTGCGTTTCTTAAGAAATATTTGCATAGCAATTTTTATATTTCATCATTAACTTCTCATTTTTTCATGACAATGTATATGTTAATTCACGGTATGATGTTTAGTTAATAGAAGGCCATATAAATTACTTAGCATTTGTTAATCAACGCATTGGCTATACTGTCTGGAACTGGCTTGGGGATTATTTTTAGTTTTTTCGATTCTTTGTTACATATACTTAAATTGTCAGGTTGAATTTATTTAGAATATTACTTATTATTAGTGTGTTATTATTAGAATTATTTGTAACATTAAATAATGTTAAGTCTGTAAGTGTTTTTCAATTTGAATTGTAGTTAATTAATAAATGCTTCAAGGGAAAAAAACAATTTATAATTTCAAAATACAAAAGATGCCAATTTAAATAATGGGTATTTAGTAAAGCGCTTATTTCACGTAATTATATCTAAAATTGAATGTTGTAGACTGGATTGTTTTGAAAATAAAACTAGTAAAGAAAATTTAACTTATTTCTGTATGTAGGTGAATATCATTGTTTGTATGTTTATGGGTCTGGGGTTGAAATGGCTCGCAGACAAAGCGCTGAGCTTCCAAAATAAAGAAATCCGTTTTGAATCCTGACAGGTAACATTTAACCAAAAGTTTTCTTGTCTATGACGAGGATGGGCATGATAAGTCTGAAAGTCATGCTGTGGCTGAGGAGGTGCGGAGACCCAGACGTCATCCTTGAAATAATCGTTCCGCATTTTGATGCCAAAATTTAAGTGATGGTTAATGCTTTAATTATGCTTAGTGTTATTTCGCTTTATATTGGACATTGTAGTGGCAAATGATTGCAATAATTTCTGAATTTACCAGAAATTTAAAAAAAAAAAAAAAAAAAAATCCATGGTCATAATGTTGCTTTAATTTACATTTTAGAATAATAAATATTAATTTATATAAATTTTTAGTGGAATTTTTTTCTTTGAACTATAAATTCGTACTTGTATAATTATAATCGATAAATTTCAGCATATTCAACACATTTTTTAATTTATAATGAGGGAAAAGGTACAAAAATAAATTAAATAATTATTATTTCATATAAACGGTTAAATTTATATAAAAAAAAGCTGTAATAAAACAGTTTTACAAAATAATTAGACGAGAACATTCTAAAAAAATACATTTTCAAAAATAAGTTTCACATACAGAAATTTTAAGCTTAATTTATCAAATCAACAAAATCCAATTTCTGGTAGAATTCAATAGAATAAACGTTTTAATAACTAGAAATTCTTCATATGACTTCGAGTTATTATTTCAAGTAATATGTTGTCAAAACTGGATATAATGGGTAAGGTATAGAAGTAATTAAGCTATCTACTTATTGGTAAGACATAATAAGTATGTTGTAATAGATCTTATATGAACAACTATAATTAATCTTGCTCATAAATCATATGATTACTTTATAATATGGAATTAAAAACACATTTCTATTAAACATTTAATATTTAAAACCAAACACGAATTAGATTTACTGTTGAGTCTACTGCTTCCCTGTAAATCAATTTAAACTTTGAGATTCGTGTGCGTTTATTAAAGAATTAAACTTTGAACTTTAATCCATGTCCTTTTAAACCAAAGAAATGATTTGCATCTTAAAAAAAAAAAAATTGCTGTCTCATCAATTTTCATTTTTATTAACACGAAGAATGCGGAAGAGATACAACAATTTCTCCAGTTTTATCACATGAAAAAAAGAATTGCAGAGTAGAACGCCTTTCGCAGGAATGATAAAACAACAATGAAATCAATAAATGATAGCTCGGAAGGAGCTCTGATTGAAATTCAAACAAAAGGATTAAAAATTAGAATTGAACTTAGGCTGTTTTTTTAAAATTCTGTTCGGTATCAAATCTTTTGAATATGTTAAAATATTTATAAAGGAAAATGTAAAACTGTTTATAGTAAGAAGCATAAAAAGTCATGCATAAAAATTTGAAAAATAGTTAACAGAGAATTAAAAAATTGTTTTGAAAAATAATTTAAAGCAGTTGAAAAATTTTTAATAATGGACTGCAACATTTATACTCCATTACTGTATAAATATGATATGAAATTTTTATGATTGTTCATGATTTTAACAGTTAAACAATTAATGTATGAACATGATGTGAAATTTTTTAGTTCTCGTTAATAAAAAAAGATTATTCAAAAATAAATTATCCTTAAAAAATCTGTTATATTAATTAGATAAAAGTCACAAAACAGTTCTGAAAGCTTTGGTTCAGAATGTCCATAAGCTTGGATGAAAAAAAAAAAACGTTATCTTTACTTTCATTGGCTTCTAATTCTAACTTTTCGTGCAATAATACATGCAGTAAATTATAATAGTATTAGCTGCATCTGTAATTTACAATTAAAAAATTATATTGGTAAAGTTTTTAATAATAAAATCTGAATTAAACCCAATTGCTTAATTTCTTTTATTATTCAATTCCTTCTATTAGCTCACACTCTCCCTATATATACCTTGTTCAAATTTTCAATCGTTCATAAAATCCTTTTATTCATCCACTCAAGTTCAAATACATTTTTTAACTTGTAGTGGATGACACTGATGTTAATACAGTTTTTTTCAAATATTAATTCATTCATTAAATTTAATTCGTTAATTTAATTTTTTTTTAGATTTAAGTTACATGTATCTACCAATAGATGGCGCCAGATAAACTTAAAAAAATGAATGAAAATTATTTACAAAGGACTTTCAGCAAAAGAGTGAAAAAAAGTAGGAATTGACTTTTCAATTTTTTTTTTTTTTTTTTTTTATATTACTTGTTATTCAATATGCATAGAAAAAAGCACGCACGTTATTACTATATCATATTTTTTATTTATTGTTTTCTATGTAACTGAATTGCATAGATATGATTTTGCTCACTTAAAAATAGTATTTTGATAAGCAGGTCCATGGTCCGTGTCTTTCATTTAACATGCAAATGCGGTTCACAGTCTTCTTTACAGGCAAAATATTAATATATGCAATTTGGGTATAGAGCCAATGCTAATCGAACAAAAATACAAGTCATTTTTCTAAGAATCATCACAAGTGTTCCCAGGAAATCAGTAAATCATGAAGACTTCTACATCGAACTCATAGAGTCCCAAAATTATCTAGAAATCTATCTATTCATAACATAATCAGCTGTCTAAATCCTATTACCATGCAGAATCCATCTTTGCACATAATAAAGGAAGACATAAATTCCCTTACACAACTATTAAATAGGTTCTACCTTTTCATACCTTATAAAATGTTTTATTTACACCATCAACATAACTTTAACACAAAATTCCATTTCATTTTTTTTTTTTTTTTTTTAATTATTTATTTTCCATTCTACAATATCATGTCCTTTCTTTGAAACCGAACAGAAGTGTTTCTCGTATTGGCACATGATAAGTATTTGATCCTTGATACAAAAGAGTAACGAACACTTGGTTTGGAGTATTTGTATAGCTTACATTAATTCTTCGTACTTTAAATTTAATTGAAACATATTTTTACTAATAAGAAATAAAAAAGATTAATTAAAAAAAAAAAAAAAAATTTCAGATCTAATTTTATAATCATCTTCAAATATATTTGAAACATTTAATCAATTCATAAAATGATTAATCTAAATCACCATAGAAGGTTTTTTTAAGTTATCACAAATGTATCATCGTTAAGTTATCACCAATAGTATCACAAATGTCGAGGCAGATTAGTTATTTGTTTAATTTAGTAGTATAAATAAATAACTAATAAGTAACTTGTTTACAAGAATTATTTTTATTAAAAGCATTGTAATATTTTATCGTAAATCAGAATTAGTGATGATACACAAATGAATTGTGATGTAAGTATGGGTAGATAAAAGTGAGGGTACCTTTAGTGCACCACCGATTATGTGGCACGATAAACATCCATTTTAAACACGGAAACGGACAAATCGATTACTTTTTAAACAGCGTCCAGACGAGAGCGAATAAGGGGTGAGCACTTTCATTTTGGACGTCTCAGTTTGACAGCGAAAAGGAACCCGTTTTATCTCTGGATATGAATGGCAGCTGGTCGTAAATGGGGTTCCTTTTATATGTGGAAAAAACCGACACTTGCCGGAGCGAGGTCGAAACATATAAATTTTTGGTAGGGGTTCTTTGATGGGATTCTTTCTCGTCTGGACGGGGCTTTATAAGGGTACTACTCAGATGTATGCGGAGCAAAGCAGTTTTGAAAAAAATAAGTTTAATAGTGATTAAAATTTTTTTTCCATCTGATCTTTCTTTTAATATAATTAAAATTTTAATTATTAAAAATTAAAATTATTTCATTGCATTAAAACTCTTCCAAAATTATTTTCTTCTTTTACGCCGATTTATTTGATCTGTCCAACGTGACTGCTAGATAATTTTCCACATAATTTGTGATCGATCTATAGATGTTGTTTTGTTCATACAGTTGGCCATAGAGTATTCCATACAAAATGCTTATCGAAAAGGTGAGTCACAAAATACTATCAGGATTAAATAAAATAAGCATCAAAAATGCATTCAACATGGATAATAATTAAAAAAAAAATAGTTTATATAAAATAATTATAAATGGTTTAAATTCTTAAACCTATACAAGCCTAATTCTGAAAAAGGAAACAATATCGTTAAGCAATTTTAGTCTAAAGTTTTTTAACAAATTTTAATTTTAATTTTATTAATATTGACAAGAAATTATCCACAATAATTGCACATTATTTTTTAATAATGAAGCGAAATAGACGAATCTTAACAACCAGCAGAAAAATAAAATGTTCCGCGAAAGAACGATTCCAAACAAATATTCCTAGTAGTTATGATATTTCGATTGCCAAAAAGTGAACTATCGTATCAGCCTTCACACATTTTCGGTTGTTTGTTTTTGGATTACTATTTTTTCTTTTGCAAAGCGAAAGATTTACGCGCGCAGCTAAACTCGTTCCAAGACTCATTGATAGTCGGTCTATCCCAGAGGCACGCGAGGAGATTTATATTTGGGTATTACCTAGTTCTGTTTCTCGTCGCAAAAAAAAAAAAGGGGAGAGGAGGGTGAAAACCAGCTGAATGGTCGTATCGCGACATCCGCGTGTGCTGGTGGCCTTCGGTTTCCTGTGCTGTTCGAACCCGTTCGCACGCATAGTCGTCTGGCAGACGATAATCCTCCTCCTTCCACTCCGCCGCGCCACCTACCACGGGTTTTTCGTTCGGCGGCGGAATACGGTCAAGTGTAAGAATCGTTTGGAATTTCAAAAGATTCGTTTTCTTCTTTCTGTCTCTCTCCTTAAAGAAACCTTTGAAATAACCTAAATATTTATGTCCGTTAAAAATATTGAATTCTGGCATGCTATTTGCTAAATTAGGGGATTATTATTATTCTTTTGACTATTGAATGTTACAGTTTTCTTGTAGAATTGGGAATACTTCATTCTTCATTTGTGCTTAGAATTTTCAAATTTCGATATATTCCTTTGGCTATTGAATGTTATAACATTCGACATTGAATGCTATAACATTCAATAGCTAAAAGTGTTTCTTGTAGAATTGGGAATACTTCATTCTTTATTTATGCCTAGAATTTTGAAACTGATATATTCTTTTGGGTGTTGTACGTGATAACATTTCTTGTAGAATTTGGAATACTTCATTCTTCATTTATGCCTAGAATTTTCAAACTTTGATATATTCTTTTGGGTGTTGTATGTGACAACGTTTCTTGTAGAATTTGGAATACTTCATTCTTCATTTATGACGACATTTAACTTACTTTTGTATATTCTTTTAGGGATTCTTGAACAATTCATTCTTCATGAAGTTCTTGATCTATTTTAACATTGCTATATTCAAGTGGCTATTGAATTTGGCCATTCTTGTAGTATTCCAATCAATTGCTTCATATATATCTCTTGCATTATTAAACATTGGCATATTCCGGAGTTTATTCATCCGTTCTCGAATGTTTACACATAATAAGTTGAAATTTGCCGAGCAGATTTCAGTTTTTTAAGAGTGATTTAAGACTGAATGTCTCTGGATGCCTCCATTTGGAATTTTGCCAACATTTACTCTGTATCTCAAGAATCGAAACAAAGTAAATTCTATAAAAAAAAAAAAAAAAAAATAAATAAATAAAAAGAATGCTCGCATAACCAAGCAAAGGTGTAAAGTTTTCTGAAAAATCATTGATGCACAAGTCACTTATTATTATTATTATTTACATTAATGTTAATTTTCAGATTGTTCTATCTTTACAGAATCAAGTTAAAATCAGCCGTTTGCACCAGTCGATTTATTTTTTCAGTTGAATGAGATAAAATTTCAGTTCTTTTTAAATACGACTTGCAGTGATTAATACTTATGATACTTACACCTTTCATCTCATAATGATAGTAGGAAGTGAATATTTAAACAGGAATTATTAGCGAATACAGCTGTCAGTTATGTTGTGTGCGTAAAATTGCGAAGCCTTCCATCAAAATCAATGTTTCATGACATCGACCATTTGTTTTGGCACATTTTTTTTGGTTAAACTAATTAATACGAATTATAATTTTTCTTATAAGAAAGAAGTTTCTTTCCTGATTCAAACTACATATAAATTTCTTTCTCATGCAAAAATAGTTAACTTCAACATTTATACATTTCGTTCACCAGTTTCAATTCCGTATAATAAAGTTGACAGCGATCTGTTTCAGACAATGCAATAGAATAAGCATTTTATTGAATACATATTTTTCATTTCATTAGATTTTTAATGGGTACAAATAATATTTTGTAGGTGTTCTGTTGTAAATTGTCTCTTAAAATCCTTCGTTGTGAATACTACTTTCTTTATTAATAATTATTTCAACATCATCATTTTCAAATAATTGGATGCTGATGTTCTTTCAACTGCCACTAAAACGACAGATTGTAGCTTATTCAGCGTTACTGAGGATGTCCCACGGGGTGGGCTGCTATACTAGACCCCACTTTCTACCACCGCAATTTGATGGTATCACAAAATTAGCAAATAACCTCAAAGATGGCATACAGGAAGTTCGCTCCTCCCCACCGCTTTGAGCCCGTCGGAAGTAGTTTCCAGTTTACGGATTTATCGTCTTCTTTCCAGACATAGTCACGAAAGCTATCAGTTCGACGTTACTTGTCAGGTTTTAAATAAAGCTTTCTTAATCAGTTAATTCAATGAGCCTTCCACCTGATCACTCAAACCAAATAACTCACCAAAAATTTGAGAATCCATAACTATATAATTGTGATACACCATAGAATATAGCAGAAATTGTGGAAAAGAGTTAAGTGGTTAGTCTATAGAAATATTAATTACTTTTAAAATAATAATAATAAATAAAATGTAATTTAAGAAACAGTTCGACATAATTAATCCACAATTTAAAAGGGCTGATATCCCTACATTTATTTGGATTTGTTTTTAAGTAAGTATTTTTTTATTCATTTATTTTTAATTTAATCTATTTCAAAATATTAGAGATAAGTTAATTTTGCTTAAGCATATCAAATTTGTTTATGTATCATATCACATTGTTGCTAAAGCCATATGAATTTTGAACTGATATCATACAATACAAAGAATGATAAAGCATAAAAGCATTTTCGTCCGTCGTCAGTAGGAAAAAAAGTCACGTGGTATTAAGTAAAAAGAATAAAATGAAAAATGGAAATAAAAATTATACTTCCAATAAGTTTTCATAAAGTTGCACTTCGGATAAAGTTATTCAAAGCTTAACATGCAGAAGGCTTCTTTCAGAAAATTTAATTAACTGAATACTAAAAATTAAACTACTATACTATTTAATTAACTAAATACTAACTTATAAATTTTATAACTAATAAAATTTAATTATTAAATTATTTTAAAAGCATTTAGTTACAGAAAGAGAGAAATTTCAAGATATTGGAATTCTCAAACAATTTTGTTTCGAAATTAACTTAACGAGTTTAATTGTCATTCACTTTAAAGATTCTTCTGTTATTGTTGTCGTATCCCTCATGGAAAAAGGGAAGAAGCTTCTGTTCTGATGGAGCACCTGTAGGTAGAAGTCTGACTTCGGCACCGTAACGCACTTACAGTCATACGTGACCGGGACCTACGGCTTAAAGTGGATTCGAACCACTGCAAACATCCGTGGCACTGCCGGGACTCAAACCCGAAACCTGTGGCACCGAGCGCCAGAGCGCTAGACACTCGTCAATTCAGGTCCCAAATATTCGTCTTTTGTATGTAATTATAAATGGTATGATAGTAGTCCTGTAAATAATGTTATTTGATTGAAAAATACTAATTATATTCATTCTATATTCATAACTATTTCATTCATTGTATTAAATATTGTATTTGTCGTTTGGTGTATCATTCTACGGTCATTTTGTGCACACTTGGGGTTAATTAGACTTCGACCTACAGTTCAACATGAATTCCGAACTACTCACATACATCTATGCCGCAGGCAGGATTCGAACCTGAAGCCTGGGGTACCAAAGGCCAGAGCGCCAGCCAATGGCTATCAGGCCGCTGTATTTGTTGTTGGTTGAAACACCTGTTTGGAACTAAAACATTGCAATCAATTTCTCAATATTTTTCTTATAAACAAGATCTCGAAATTTAAAAAATAACTGAGATAGGGATTTTTGTCGTTGTTGAGACTAATGCTGAGTGTCCGTCAGCGCGGGATGGATACCCCATGATGAGTCAACTCATGGATGAAGTGAAAGGGGGCAGCTCCTGTTGTGACGGAGTACCAGCCGGTAGAAGTCTGATTTGTCACCGCCGTAGAAGGAAAGCAGTGCCTCCCGCGAATAATTTTATGGGGAACTGCCCTGCATTTGCGTATCGTATGGGAGAAATCCCGGAAAACTCCCACCAGGTAGTCCGACTCACGAGGCAAGATGCTGAACATCCCAAATGCTATCTTCGTTTTTTTGAAACAGTGCCTAGAACAATGCCGCCAGCGGATGGAATCTCAGCCATGTCACTCACCAGCGGTGCACTCACCAGCGGTGCATGTTACCACTGAGTTCTACAGTCTATTCCAAGGAGTTGGACAATAGGGATTTTTAAATTGTGGGGGTGTGACTCCCAAATTGTGGCGCGATTATAGACGCAATGGTGTTATTTATTGAGGTGCGTTATTTTCCTACAGATGAAAATTAAATCCCTTTCAGTAAATGAAAATAATATAGAACTTTTGATGAACACAAAATTCTAACTGTAAGGAATTTCAAATTTACAACTTGTCTTTGTAATGTAAAAATTTCCTGATTTTTAGACCTAAAAATATTAAAAATTCCTTATCCCGTTAAAAATATTCAATTCCTTATTCCTATTCCTTAAAATTCCTTCCTTTATATTCCTTCCTGACCCTTAATATTAAAATTCTTTTCCTTTCTATCCTTATATATAGTTAAAAACATATTTGTCATTTATTTTTTTCGACCTTTTTTTTTTTTTATTTGTGTACTTTCACAATCACAAGCTAATAGCAAATATCATTTAATTATCTACAGAAAACTTTTTGATTTTGGAAGCTATTTATAATTACATTTCCATACAATTGAATAATAACATTATTCTAGATAATTTAATTTTGAGTTAAAGAAATCAGTACTATTCTTATTTTGCTAATATACATTACACTGAAAGCATCTGGTACACGACATTCAATCACGAAAAAGATCTAGAAAGTGAGGAGGGGGGGGAACGATAGAATCTTCTTTTGAAAGGAGGGAGCTGAAAAAGTAAAACAGTTTAAGTATCACTGACACAAGTTATAACTTATAAGTTAAATTTCAGCCATTTGCTTGCAGAATAGTATTCCCATAAACCAAAATACTTTCTCCATTCATTAAAGATTCAAAATAAATGAAAAACTTGACATTGAACGTTGTACAAGAATTTCACCATGCTTCAAAAAAAGATATTGCCGTATAATTACAGAGAAGCATAGTGTTGCGTAACAAAGACGTAGGACAAGAGCAAAGAGTGGACAAATCTTTGGCAGTTAAATTGAATAAAATTTGAATGGCATTAGAATATTTATGCTTTTATTTTTTCCAAGTTGCAGATGACGTCATTGTGCGCGAGATAAGAGAGAGCTGATTTATGAACACTCGAGATGAAGAAAAAGAAATCTCGGAAGTTTAAAGAGTTTCTCATCGTCATTCTTACACCCACCATCTTCCTTGCAGAATAGAGAAGTGATGAAGTAACGAACACATGATTCACGCATCACATTCGAGACGAAAAGAATGCGTCATTTCAATTCAATTACCTAATGCAGATTGGTTTGGTATGCTGCTCTACAGCAATCTTGTGCAAAAAGGTTAAACAGACTGGGAGCTACAGTTTAAAGTGGATTCCGGACCACTCTCAAACATCGAGGACACAGCCAGAATTCGAATCTGAAGCCTGGGATACCAAAGGACAGAGCGCCACCGATTGGCCAATATAGGCTGCAATCTAATTTCGAAGTTTTTTGTTTTTCATTTAACAGCGCTAGTGTACGATTAGAGATTAAACGAGGTTTTAAATTATTTTGTAGAAAATGGCCGGTCTGATGGCCGAGTGACTAGTGCTGTGGCGCACGGTGCCACAGGGTTCGAGTCCTGGTGGCACCATGGAAGTTTGTAAGGGTTTGGAATTCATTGTAAACCGTAGGTCAACGTCTAATAGGACTGTAAAGCGTTTGGGCATAAGGCTGACGACCCTACCTCATAAAAACAAAATATCTCCTGTCTCCAATTCTGCCAGTAAATAGACGGCCTTGGACCACCATGGGGCTGTTGCGCCATTGAAGAAGAAGAAGAATGTAGAAAATGGATAATTTTTGTTTTTGTGACTCGTCTTCAGTGTCCGACAGCGCAGGACGGCACCCCTTGAGTAATCTACTCACGGGTGGATGAAAAAGGGCAGATTTTGCTGTGATGGAGCACGCGTCGGTAGAAGCCTGATTTGGCTTCCAGTTGCTGAAGAGGGAGGGAAGTGTCTTCCGGGAGGACTTTTAGGGGGAAATACCCCGCGCTTGGTTAGAAAACCCGGTAAACAATACACAATTGTTGACACAATCCGATATAATAGTTTTAAATAGCTACGCTATTACATCACAGGTACGATATGCATCATAATAGTAATATGAGACACACACATATATATATATAATATAACACGTCAACATAAACACGAAGAAATAAAGAATAAACTGAAACACGACTCTTTGCACACAAATCCACAACACTATTCGCTACACCCAAATTGTACAACAAGCCCATCATAGCATTCACAATATGAAAAGGAAAAGTAAGAAATTATGTAGCCGCAGGGGGCGATGGTTTAGCGTGAGAGGGATCCTGTATAAAGGAGTCCTTGCGCGCAGCCCACGCTGCAGCAGACGTTTACGAATTGATGAAGCACACAATGAAACACCTGTAGCTATTGACCTGTGCTGCCAATTGTCTAGAAGAAGCTGTACGGTCCGCCAGCGCCATGCGGACCAGGTGTCTATCATCGCGAGCTGACGTCACATTTCGGGGTCCACTTCCGGATTTCCGAGTTGTCCGACACTCGTCCGTCCACTGCTTCCAAAGACGCATCACTGTGCTGCTGTTACGCTGCACACGAGCGGCTACTGCACGATAAGACAATCCAGCTTCACGAAGGCCGATGATTCTCCCCCTTTCAAACTCTGTAAGTTGTTCAAATCTCGCTCTCTTTCGTCGAAGAGCCAGAAGTAACGATAGAGCTAACGTTTACCACTAGCAGATAACCACCGATAACCATACACGCCTCACTACAGCCGTCTATTTATTCGGATCCATCCGCCGTTCAGAGGTCGCTGCTCAGCATACGCATGCGCTACGGATTTGAAATTCTAATCATCAGCATATCATGCGCTAATTTGCATTTCCTGAAAATTTCAGCTCACTCGCGTAAGTCCTTCATGGTGTTGCAATTTTCACAAACATGAGTTTATATAGATATTAGGTTTATGCTAATACTAACGTAGCTGCTGATTTAACTACAAGAATGGACAAGAATTAGCGGTTAACTCCTGTTGACGGGAAGAATTAACAGTTTAGCTTCAGATAAATTCAGCATACATGAAATTTAAAGCATTTTTTTGAACTCCACTTAAATTAACCATTTCGATCGCTCGAGAATGATTAATCTAACACAAAAATGTAACAGATTGCTCCTGTAGATTTTCCAATAAACGTTTTCTATGTAACAATTCAAATTAACGCGGTCGGTTATGTACATAATTTATTCAAACAGTGCAAAAATAAATGGGGATTAAAATCAACAATTAAAATAAACCGTTAATTTATATTAGCCTTTAATGGTTAACACCGTTAACGAAAATTAACAGTTCTTTCCATTTCTAATATAGAGGAAGTTAACTTTTAATATTATTTGTAAACACACATTCAAAGTGTCTTCACACAGATACACATTTAAAGAAAGTAATTAAAACTATTAATGAAGCACAATAAGATTATTTTGTAAAAACGATATCTAGAAAAATTTCCTAAAACATGAGAAAAAGTTTAGATAACAATTCATTTTTTGTTGTCTAATTATTGTCATCAAAATGAGACACGGGTTCAAAGTGAGCCTTAACTTTGTAGCTGTTTTTAATGCTGTCGTGATAGTACATCTGAAATTTCCAACAACTATTACAAAGCAGAAAGTAAATCGGTAAATTTTATATATTTTATTTCTTGAAAAGACCGTAATTTTTTTTTTTCTTTCTTAAGTGGTTTGTTGTTAAATAAAATGAAATTGGTTACAAAATAAAAAAAAAAAAAAATATTTTAGCTAGATCGTTAAAAAATTTTTTTGTATTATTTTTTTTGGCAATTAGTGTTAATTGGAAAAGAAATTATGCACTTTATATTCTAGATAGAAACAACTTATTAAAAATATCTCGCAAAATTCTAATTTGCGAATGGGCATTTGATAAAATAATATTTTGAGACATAATATTTGAGTCATTTGAAAGGTGAAAATGTATTAAATGATGATTTGCAAAATTGGCAAAACTAAAACTATCTGGCGGAATATTTTTATGAATTCCACATTTTATCCTGGATTAGGAAGGAAACGTTAAACCTCGCATAATACGATTCTATACTACCTAATTTTAAAGAAATTTTATGCGTTTTTTTTTTATAACTTTCAAAATTATGTCATCTAAATTAGATATCATTATTTAATAACGAGTAAAATTGCAGGATAATGAAAAATTTGTCATTGTCAATAAAAAAATCATAAAAAAATATTTGATGAAGGATTTGTTTTATTCATCAAATACGCAATTATTGTACGATATTCTGTCAATATTATGGAACCCAATTTAGTAATCTTTATTTGATAACGAGTAAAACTGCTGGATAATGAGAAATTTATCGTTATTTTTTTTCAATTAAAAACCATCATTTAAAAAATATATTTAATGAATGATTTGTTTTATTCATTAAATGCACAATTGTTGTAAATGGAAAACTTGTTATACTGTCAAAATTATGTAACCTGATTTAGTAATCTTTATTTGATAATGTGTAAGCTTGCTGGATAATGAAAAATTTGTCATTTTTTTCAAAACCTGTTGATGGCTGAATGATGACTTTTTAAAAGCCATCATTTAAAAAAATATATTTAATGAATGATTTGTTTTATTCATTACATACACAATTGTTGTATCTAATAATTAGTATTGTTTATCTAATAATGAGTAAACCTACTGGACAAGGAAAAATTTTCAGCAGATTACATAATTTTTATAATCTTTTTCAGTTAAACAGTCACCATTTAAAAAAATCATGAAACATATTTAATGAATTTTTTTAGTTTTATTTATCAAGTACACAATTGCTGCAAATGCTCTCTTATTCTTTTAATTGGAAAACTTTCTTATATTAATTTGTTAGACGACGACAATTCCGAATTAAAAATCAAAGCCTGGGGGCTAAAGTCTGCCCTGAGAACGGACCGTTGAACCCAGAGGACTCGCACAAAAATGACACGGACAGATCGATCTTATCACTTGTACTGGAATATGAAACCAGCTGTTTTAAGTCGGGCTGAATCTATTTCTGTAAAACTCAGGTTCTTGTGACTCATTCTGCGTTTTGTGTATAAGGATGAAACCGACTAATAAGTGACGCGGTAAATAAAAACGGATTTATAGTGGAGAGATATGAATTCATAGGTGTACATATGAAAGTCCTGTTGAATCAGCCAAAAAAATATATTTTCCAAATTTACATACATTTTCTTGAAATGATTTAAGTATTAATAGAAAGTTTGTTAAACTTAATAAACATAACATTATATATATATATATATATATAGGATGGGTGAATACCACAAAAAAGTTCCAGTATAGTATGACGGTTAGAAAACAGGTTACTGGATCTTATAAAAGATTAATTAATCCCAAGGATCTTTACATAAAGAGTAGTGTAACTTTCAGTAATAAATAAAAGTTTCGTGTATTTTGCAAAAATATAAATGAAATAGAACGAGGAAAATCCAAAAACAAATTTTTGCACTACTCTCGAATAGTCTTGGTCGAAAGGTACTTGAAAGTCCATTACAAGTATCTAATCCTCTTGAAAGATCCACGAGGTAATCCGAAGAAATTCTTCAATAAGATTTTCAATAAAAAAAAAAATTTAAAAAATTTAAATAGCGCTGTCAAATCCAGCATTAAGCTCGAGTAGGTACCTCGCATAGATAGTCATGGTGCCTGATGGGAGTCGTATGGATTTTACCCCATGTAATAAAATAAATAAACAGTTACCTCTAAAAGTATTCCCGAAAAGCGATTGCCTTTCATTTTCTTCCGTTTTCACTCATCGGTGGACTATTCACGACATACATGAGTGGTGCATGAGGCCATCCAATTTACTGCGAAAAGGAAAAGAAAATCAAACTGTTTTAATCTAGCTAAAACATTATTCAAATCTGTGCGAGTCACAAAATAATCTCACCACGGTTGCAGAATTACCCAAGAAATTTCTGACTCAGGAGACGAATTTTTTATACCGCCTGATTCAGACTCTTGACTGATTATAGTAATTTTACAGACTGCGATTTAAAAAAATGAATTTAGAAAATTTGCAAATGACTTTTAATGAATTCATATACCTGTAAAAAGTTTTTATAAAACAATTTATTTTACAATTTTAAAGGTGTAATGTTTGCACCAACTTAGAAGACATTCTTGTATTCTACACGCTTACAAAAAATTCAAATATCCTATAAAAATATTAGATAGCAAAATATTATAAAATAGCTGAAGACGAATAGAAGAATATTGTACAAGTTAATCATAAAGTTGCTATTTTTGTAATACATTATTTTCTTATGTTCTTAAAAATAAAAGAGTTTTCATAAGATCTTTCATTGCCGATCAGGGCAGCCTTTATAAAAGTGTTGTTGCTGAGAAAAGTCATTCGACACTGACTTGGTTTGCTGCTAAAGCAGTCACTGTCTTTGCTTCTGTTTGCATTATGGATGGATCCAATTAAATTGCCTCCTTAAGATTAGTTCTCAGAATTTTGAAAAATAAAAATTATTTTTATAAAAGATTCAGGAGTTGGATTTGAACAGATTCCTGATTCCGAATCTTGATTTCTTCTAAAATGCAGCTGCCTGATAGTCAATTAGCTATCGCCTTTGGCACCACATGCTTTAGATTCGAATCCCGGCAGTATAATGGATGTTTATTAGTGGTTCGAAATCCACGTTAAACTTTATGTCCCGGTCTGTTTAGCCTAAAATGTGCTCAAGATGACCGTAGAGCGGCAAACCAAACCAAAATCTATATCAGTCTGCTGCATTACATCATACATGCAAAAAAGTATAAAAAGTAGAAAAATTGTTCGTATTTAAAATGTCAAGTTATTTTTATTATTATTTATTATTATTATTTATCAAGTTATTATTTTTTTTAATTTGAAAATCTGTCTATCTGAAAATCTGTAACTTGAAAATTTGAAAATCTATATTATTTTTAACTTGAATTCAACTTTATTAATTAAAAGATTGGTATTTATTAAAAACAATTACATTTACAAATTTTTCAAGGTGGATCCATTACTCATCGTATGCATCGCAAAATCTGTAAATTATTGCTGAGTGTATGGTTAAAGTCGTTTCAGGTTTGTTTTATTCTTATCTCCTTAGAATGCTTAAGAAGATAAGTGCAATACAAAGTTTAGAATCTCTAATCTGTTAAACATTACAACAAATTTTTGCCCTCGCTTGCATTGCACCTTCTCCTGTGCAATAAAAGTGCCATGACATCACAAACAGCCACATCGAGTGTATGCTCAGCTTAGAATTTTTATAAGTTCTATTTCTGGACTCGGGAGGTTAAAGTATCTCACTCAGTGCAGAATTATTTTTAAAGTTTACAAAAATTGATAGCTGAATTTTCGCTATTGATATAGTTGCGGCTCCTTTTAAAGACATAAATTACTACTAAATTGAGAAAAATTATTAAAAACTATCGTTATGCAATAACAAGTAATATAAAAAAAATTTCAAAGTCAATTCCTACTTTTTTTTTCCACTGTATTGCAGAAAGTCCTTTATAAATAATTTTCATTTATTTTTTAAGTTAGAAAAAATTCTCTCTCTCTCTCACTAATTTATTCACATGTTTCATTTTCCATTTTGTTCCCTCCTTGACTCAGACTAGAACCCAGAATGAAAAAAAAAAAAAAAGAATCTGAAAAAGAAATTTTTTTCTACTCGCTTCGCCACTAACGGTATTTATTCCTAAATTTATATCCTGCTAAATATCTTATATAAGAGAATTTTTTTTTCTCCCATATAAAACTAAAATTAATTAATTAAATTTAATGAATTCATATTTGAAAAACTGTATTTACATCGTCATCCACTACAAGTTCAAAAAAATGTATTTGAACTTGAATGGATGAATGAAAAGTATTTTACGAACGATTGAAAATTTGAACAAGATATATAAATATATATAGGGAGAGTGTGAAATAATAGTAGGAATTGAAAAAACATGGCTGTTTCATATCTACAATTGAAAATTTCTTTATCGTATCGAGATAATTAGCATTTTGGGCTGGGGAAAATAAGTATGCAAAGTACATTTTTGAAATGATAAAGCAAACAATTTGCTGATAAAAAATATTTTTGTTGCCAAAAACTTCTATGATATGAGAAGAAATATTACATTGTATCCAAAACAGATATTTATCTTGAAATACCATGGGTTTGATTATCTAATAGCAGACAGCAGATGCAGTTTCGATTTTAATACTAGATAACAATAATGCCATAACATTCTTGGTTAGAAGTGAATTAAAAGTGTTTCGTGATGTTACATGATTAATTATATGAATTAATTATAATTAATTATTAATTAATCATAATTAATTAAATTTTACAGAATATTTTCATCCCAATCCAGGCTTTTAAGTGTGGTAGGATCATTATTGTCTCGTGTGGAAAAATATTTTATCTGTAGACAAGTGAATGTATATTTTTCAAATAAGAAATAAGTATAAGTTATAATAATTTTTTTGTTAGTATGGTGTACAATAGAAAAATTTTAAAACGAATTCAATTTTTTTTTAAAAATTATGCAATTTTGTAACAACAAAATTCCAAATGTAAATACTAGTAACATTTGAATTTTGTTGTTTTTATACTTTTATTCAGCTCAGTATTAGAAGAAGGAAGATTAACGGCCTGTATTTTGGTACTTGATATGTTTTATTTAGTTAAATTAAAAGTATTAATATCACATTTCTTAAAGAAATAAAAATACCCGAAGAGATATAGATTTGAAGTATTGAGTAAGATTTAGATGTAATTTTATTCGTTATTTTCAAGGGAAAGGGGTTAAAAAATTTCGACTATTGACCATAAATTTATGAAATCTGATCCTTATTCATTATCATCATCATCATCATCATCGGTGCAATAGCCCTGTGATGGGCCTACTGGACACATTTTCGAGACAGGAGACGTTTTGTTTTACGAGGTAGGATTGTCAGCCTTGCGCCTAACGCTCTATCATCATATTAGACCGGGACCTACGGTTTAAAGTGGATTCGAACCACTACAAAAGATCTATGGCACCGCCGGAACTCGACCCCGAAACCTGTGACATTGAGCGACAAAGCGCTAGTCACTCGGTCGTTAGGACGCATGATTCTTATAGCATTTGCACTCACTTAAAACACATTATTAACTTCAAAAATGAGCATTGAACTCTAAATTGCTTTAATATATATATATATATATATATATATATCTTATAAAAATAACAGTTCTTTTTTTCTAATGCAGCTGACAAATACTTAGACAATTGTCCTTTATGCTATAGGCAAGGGTTGCACCGAAGTTACTCACTTAGCACTACCAAGGGGGCGCTTGTAACTTGAAGATAAGTCACGGGCACAGAGTAACAATCTAACAAACCCCGCAACACTCTATGATCCTATTAGACCGGGATCTACGGTTTAAAGTGGATTCTGACCCACTACAAACATTCATGGCACCGTCGGGGCTCGAACTCGAAATCTGTGCAACCGAGTGCCAGAGCACTTGCCACTCGGTCATCAGGCCCCTATAAAAATGTAAATTGCCCTAGCAAAGAATTATAGAACAGCTTAAGACAAGCGAACGAAAATGGTACATTTGAATCACAAAGAGGCTCTATTTGTAATACATTCATTCTTATTTTGTTCTTAATAATAGGACAGATTCTATAACATGTTCTATCATGTGGATCCAAAATAGCTTTTTATAATCTTCAGTGCTGAGAAAAGTCTCTCAACATTTTCTTGATTTGCTGATAAAATAATCACTGTCTTTGCTACTGGTTGTAATGTTGAAGAATACAATAGAATGGCTTCCTTAACATTTACTTTTTAACATTAATTCCTAGAATTTTGAAATTATAAAAATGTAATAATAATTTATAATGATAAAAAGAACTCTTTAATCGGATTTTTATATCGATTCCTGGACTCCTATTTATTTAAAAATGTTAGACACCGGACTCCTTGCTCCACCTCTGGTCATTTCTGTTGGAATTTTTCAGATTTAAACATGAATGAAATAAATTTCCGCCGAATAAAAAGATGTGCTTCAATTATTCCTTTACAAAGGAAGAAGAAATCATTTTAAGCATTACTATTGTTATTCCACTCATATTGAATCATTCTGTAAGCCCGAAATGAATAAATAATCTCAGTTAGATTAGAACAAATCCTTACGGTGGTAATCGCGACTTATTGACTCAAGTGCCTAGGGTTAAAAATGTTTCAAAAATCTGTTCTTCGAACAAAATATTAAAGGACCTGCAAACTACAAAAGAATGGAAAGGAATTTCTTTTTTTATCAATACACAAATTGCGGAAAGTTTATTTCGGCATGGGCAACCAACCTTTAAAAATGTTTGATTTTCATACGCTCTAAACGGATGATAAAACTGAAGATAGTGTAGTGAAAGGCGATTTGCATTTTCAAGATAAAGCAGGAATTCCGAGTAGAAGCATCGTAGAAACACTTTTAGGTTCGTAATCTAAGAATCCTAAATAAATTTTGGCAGGATATTAGGTTCATAAAGCTTATTTGAGAATGTTCACGTTTCATATTGAAGCATTTCTTTTTCATTTTTAAATGAATTAAAAGATTAAAAATTGAAACATAATATCCAAAAATTGATGTCCCTGAAAAATTTGCATTAAATTAAATTTGTTTTGAAAATCAATTTAAAAATTTTAACTTTAAAATTTGAAAATGTAAAAACGTATTTGCCAATTCTTATAGTGCTGCAGCTCATGTAAAAACTAATCAGTGATATCATCTGAAGTGTCATTTAGAAAACTATTATGCTCCGTGGACCTGAATGGCCGAGTGTCTAGCGCTCTGGACCTCGGTGTCACAGGTTTCGGGTTCGAGTGTCGGAGGTGCCACGGATGTTTATAGTGGTTCGGAATCCACTTTAAATCGTAGTTCCGGTCTAATAGGATCGTAGAGCTTTGTTTTGAGGTTTAGTCAGTCTACAACCTTCGTGGGGTTAGTAACAACAACAATTATGCTCCGTTTTAAAAGAATTTATAAAACAATAAATAATTGCGTCTTCAAAATGGATTGATGCATTTTAAAAATGTTTGAATTTTTCTCAGTATAAACTGGATCGAAATCTTAATGGGTGAGGGGAATGTGTTAATATGATTGGAATGACACAGGGGTAATCGCGGAAGAATACGTTGTATCTTATAAATGCATGTTGTTCAACGTAATTCGTTTCCTATCTGAAATCTCCAGGGATAATTCGCTTCCTGGTAATAGAATTGATTGTTTTACGACATTGTAACGTTGTTGTAATTGTTTCATCGTCTCTACCGGGTGCATGAAATATAGCTATTGTATGCACCCCACGCAAGCACTTACTGTCGCCGTTTAGTTTCTTAAAATAACATTCTTAAAAGAGTTCTTTATATGTGGGCAGAAGACAGAGTCTCTTTGTGAAAAGACAGAACAGAAGTCATCGTTGTCAATGACACTATGTTAAAACTCAAAATTTATTTATTTCAAACAATGAGACTTTGGCAAACTGTAAATCTTTTAGCATACGATTCACATATATTGATCCCAGAAGTTTTATCCATAGTATCAAGAAAACTAATAGGAAGTTAGTTATTTCAATATAAAAAATTTATAACAATTTTTTCACAAAGGGTAGATAATTTACTTTATACTCACTGTTGAATCTTTATAAATTGGCTAAATAAGCATTTTTGTAGTCTTTAATATTAAGACTAAAGTTTTTAGTTTGCACTATATGATGACCCTATATTGAAGATTTCCTATGAATAAAAACCACAAATAATTCTGTTAGCAACTATGTGGAAAGAGTCACCCAGTTTCATGAAGCACAATTGTTAATTCATTTCTTCTTAAGATATTGTGGCTGCATAGCTCATAGAGAGAGGAAGGGGATAAAAGAACCAGACAGGAGGCAAAACGGAAATCAAACACCCTCTCTCAAAAAAAAATTGTTTATTTCTTTATTCACTTTCATTTAACAGCTTTCACTTTCAAAAGTATTGTAGACGAACTATGAGTCAGCAACAAATGAGAGGAAGTAATATTAATAATCTCCCGTTATGGCAGGATGCATTAACTTGTGTTGGTTGCGAAACTTATAATAATTTTGCCGGGTGTCATAAAAAAAGAACCCTTGAAAAATGTATTTTTTATTTTGAAATATAAAAATTAACAAAATACAATAAAAAGTGAGTAAAGAATTTTATGAGTAACAATTCAAAAAAATTTAATAAGCGTTTTTTCATGGTAACCATGTGCAAAAAAATGATTAGTCAATTGATTTCTGCTTGTTGATTTTCTTGAATAAAAATATTCCTTCCCAAACATGTATTGATGAAACAAGCTTTCGCTTTTTATTGCATTATTTAGCAATTGCCGCATCTATTTTTTAGAGCTATTTTAAAATGTTACATGTTTCTGACAATTAATATCGTAGAGATAAAAGAAAAAGTAAAAATAGGTAATCCAAATTAGCAAGTTAATAAAAAAGGATTTTATTCTGTAATAAATTAGGAAACATTTAATGAAATATTTTTCTAATACACAAATGTTTATTTATTTTTTAAGAATCTAAAGTGGGATCACGTTCCCCTTTTTTTTTTTCAATTTCTCTACAAAATTTGAAAATTTTCAAAAAAGGAATTACCAATTACAATTTTTATGTAAAATGAAAATATGGTAAAAAAAAAAAAATTGAATTGGCGGGCCGCTATCTATACCTCTTGCTCTATGATTTTCACTTGTATAAATATATCGTATTCTTTTCCAGTGTGTTGTGCCATCGTAAAGCACTGTTCATATGATTACCTTTAAAATTCACAAAGAAAGCACTGATTCAATAACTCCTTTGAGACCATTATTAAGAAAGCATATTTTTTTGTGTAGAATGATTTCTTGTGGTTATTTTTGAAGCAAATTAGTCTACATTTGCATTATACGAGAGGAAAACCTAAGAAATACTCGTGCAATTAGCCAGATATCTTTGGATCATAATTATATTGTTTACCACATACCCACGATCTGAGCACAATGTGCTAAAAATCAAGTTCAGTAAGAAAAAAAAGTGATTCCCTTGATCATGTGATTGGAATGAAAATATGAATATGGAGTCAGGAAATCAGTATTGCCTGTAGAAGAGAGGCAATGACAATTAGTTGAGGAGAGAATTCCAATCAGGGTGGAGGTCGGTTCTGTTTATCTAGTTAAAATCGATTGCATTTTTCAATTTTTAAAATTTGTGAATAAAGAATTAATGTGTACTATATGCTATGGGTCTAAACATTTGGTAATTTAATGACGTTATACATGCTACTAGGAAACTCAAACGATTCATTTAAATAATTTAAATTACAAAACAGCTGCACCATGATAACGAGGCTCCAACACTTGTTAGTTGAAGGTTAAACCATGGAAAGATGTTAGAGACAGAAAATGAATAGTTAAGCCTACTTTTTAACTTAAAATTTTGTAATACTTCCTCATAGCAAAATGAAATATTGTAATGGGAAATTTAATTTATTTTTTAAAAAAGTTATGAAAATAATTTTCAATTTATGATGGGATGCTTGTGTCATCACTGAAAAATACCTACAAAAACAATCTTTATCTTTTTATTGTTTTACATAAACAAATGGATGGATGTAGATGGAGGGAATGCCGTGGATGTTTGTAGTGGTTCGGAATCCACTTTAAACCATAGGTCCCGGTCTAATAGGATCGTACCGCGTCCGCGGCTTATCATCAAGTTACACGCGCCCTCTAGGTAATGCAAAGTGAGTAACGTCTGTGCAGCGCTTACCTTAAGGCATCCAAGACAGCTATCTAAGTGTTTGCCAGCTGCATTAGAAGAAAAAAAAAAAAATGTATGCAAACATGTATGAGCTTGCATGCTATTTACTGATTTTGCTGTGCATATTAATGTAGGTGTAGTTAATGCTTTTTTAATGTAGGTGAACAAATAATTATGAATTTTAGAGTTGGACAACATTCATCGAACACAAAACATAAACACAAATTTTTTTTTTTTTTACGTAATTTACAACGAACATTGTGAACTAGAAACATACATTGGCATTGAAAATTTGTATTTATGAAGGACTAGTATAAAAAACATTTTTTTTTCTGATATGAAGGTACAACCTTCAAACTCTCTTTAAGCATAACAAACTTCTATACTATAAAAACTATAAAAAACTAAAACACTAAATAAATATAAACTATAAAAAAATTCTTACAAAATCCTTACGTTTGATTTCCTAGTTGTATCATCCTTCTTGAGCAAAATGAAATGACTCTATTACTCAAAGATTTACTGTGATTTCGAGCTGACTTGTGATGTTAAGAAAGTAGCTCTCTCATGCCAAAAAACACTCGTAATTCGTATAAGTTATTATGTTAAGCATAAGAGTGAACAGGAAATTACACTCAGTAAAAAGGAATTAAAATACATCTTTTAAGCAAATTTAAGAATATTTCTATTTTAAGTATTTGAAATGTAAAATAATAATTAAGTGTTTTAAACTCATATTGATTAATGCTATTGTTAAAATGTAAATAAAAAGGAAATAATAACTGATATTAAATTTTTTTTTTCCTCTCAATTGAGTAACTATAAATGAATTTATTAAAAAAATTAAATACTATAACATAAAATGGATATATGACGGAGATATGTTGATGTAAAATAAATAGTAGAAGTGCAAATTATGAAATAAAACACAACAGCAATTGGGGAATTCTTTGTTTAAATTTTGAATACAAAGTTCTGATTAAATTAAAAAGAATATTGAATTGTCTTCTACACGTTCCTAAAATTCCTTTAAGTGAAAAGAAAAATTCCTCCCAACTCATTCTTTCTGAACACTTTTCAAATATTGATTACTTTTCAAAGATAAAAATTTGTCTAGAAACAATAAAATTTGAATGGAGCTGTCAAATTTATGTAGGTTATCTATTATGTTCGAAACGATAAGTATTTCTGAGATGTACTCGACAGATAAGCGATAGAACTAAAAAAAAAACTTTCAGTCATTCAGACTGAAGAATGCAGCGCGTAATGTGTTCCGGCCGATATGCAATAAGAAAAGTAAACTTTATACCCTACAAAAATTGAACCAAATACTGAAACACTTTAAATCAGGGGTGGCCAACCCGCGGCTCGTGAGATTTAACCCAATATTACAAAAATACATTTATTTTATAATGGCCAAAGTAATGAAAACCAATGTATTAAAAAATACATTATGTGTGCATCCATATATTCGAAAATTAACTATCGAAATGATGAGAAAAAAATTAACTTTGATTTAAAAATAATATTTTTGCAAATATAGGACAGATTTTGCCTGTTTTATTTAGGAGTTTACAGTTATGAGTTCGCAGAATATAATAAATTATTCTGCGAACTCATGATGCGTGCATCTTGGAACATCTAATATAATAGGTTCTATGTTTCATTTTAAGTGACCTTAGTGGCGCAGTAACCATCCCTAGATACGCACAGTTGATTGTTGACAGCAGAGCAAACCAGACTCTTAGTTCAAGTTGTTAGCGCTTTCGGTTCAATTTACGCCGTTATTCACCGCCGCGAATCGTTTTTCCCCTCGAAAATGAAATTGACCCAACACAAAACACGTTCAAACATAATGGACGCAACACCCATTACGATGTGCAAATACCCAAATGGAGATAGATTTGCAAAAGCTAAGTGAAAGAGTAGAGAAACATATATCGCACTAGTAAAATAAATATTTTTTTAATTTCATTTTTTTTTTTTATTTCGTTTATATTTATTTATTTTCATATTTCATTTTTAGTGTTCTATATTTCTTTACCATGTGCGCTTAGTATCATTAGTGTTACATGACCTATGTTTACATAAAAAATAATAGTAAATACAACGATAATAACTCATTACGTTTCAATTTTTCACTCCAAAAAATGTCTGTAGTGGGTCTAAATCTAATGTGGGGATATATAATTTTATATGCGGCCCATGGAGTTGGGATGCATTTCCAAAGTGGCCCGCAAAATCATTTGGGTTGGCCACCCCTGTTTTAAATTAATGTAAATATTACACCTCTAAATTCTTTATTTAAAGTTTTATAAAATTATGACTTATTTATTTTTATTTATAAAGAAATGAAATAAATGCATATTAAGATAACTTTTTAATTCTTTTTTTGTTGTTATATAAAAGAACCACGGTCCTCACATCCCTCATATAAAATAACGATAAATAAATAAAAAAGAGACATTAAATCCGAAATATTAAAACACAAATCATAGCAAAACAATAAAGGAGGAAACAATGGCTATCAATCCGCCAGCTATCATCGAACGTGACGTTTCACTATTTTGTTATGTATTTCTCACTGCATTTGTCTCAGCGAAAGCAAGTTAAGAAACGCTTCGTTAGCACCGCGTTATCTATTTTTTTTATTTACTTTTTCCCCCAGATTTCTATGTGTCGACGTAACTCGCGGAATCTGTTTTCGTCATTATTGATTGTCCCCGCACACACAGATAAAAACGAATTCCATTCGAACATTACCGTCAGCCAGGAACCCATGGCTCATCACACCTGCAGTTCGAAATAGAACAAAAATTGTGACCCAAACACCGGAGCGTGGGTGTAAAAAATACTTTTCGATCTGCTTCTTCCTTATTCGTCCTTGTTGTTTCTTTTATCTGAAAGTTGACGAGTAATAGCCTCCTTTCAAGTGGCAGATAAGGAACGGAAGTGGATGGGAGTTATATTAAAGAGATGGAATTATGCATTAAAAATTATGAAGTCATTTTTATAGAAAATATTCATAGATTATTTTTTTCATGCAGACATTCTTGCCATTCTTTTCATGTAATCAGATTCAGGTTAATCCAATTTATAATGTTCTTGAATTCTTCCGATATTATTCATAGTAGATTATCTATCTCTGTTCTTAACAACGTTGGTTTATTTTATTGAAGGACACATATCGACGGATATTCCTATTTACAGGATTTAACTAGTATTTAAATATTTACAATTAAATAATGAGTAAATTTGTTGCTTCTCCCTAACTAAAAAGCTCGCATCCCATAGCTTTACGCATTGCAATAAAATAACAAAATAAAATTTAAAAAATATAAAAATATACGAAACATACATAGTATCAAAATGACGGTCATATAACACTAAGCATGAAGGCACACAATTAAAAATTTAAATATCTGACCATATATATGTATATATACATAAGACTAATATTTAAAAAATATCCTAGTATAGCATTATGATATTTTACCATTATAATGTATTTATAGCCTAAAACAAATTATGAACAATTGTTTCCTTCTATCGAAAATAATAAATATTGTTTTATAATTTCATGCCTACTTATTATCCAAATAAATTTAACAATGTTACAAATTTTAAGTTAACAATGTAATATCATTAAATTACAGTTATCAATGTTTACAATTATCAGTTATTATCAAATTTATTATCAAATTATATTATGCAAATGATAAAAATAAAATTTGGTCTACGATTTTTATAAGTTGCAAATTTCTCCAATCACACAGGGAAATATTAACTTATATAATTAATAACATTATGCATAAAAATGTTAAAAAAAAACCAATTAGAAAGAATAGAAAATATTCCAAAATTCCAGCAATAAAAGATCTATCTTTCAATTTAGACGACACATTTTGTCTTTTCAAAAGTACCCGTCTGGGATTCAAAACTACATATCACTGTTTATTTTTACCATATAGTGAAAAGCTCATGATGAATCTAAAATTTCCCTTAAGAGCATTACCAATTGCTTTCCCTCTAATGCCCTTAATAAATACCCTAATTTCACAGGGATATTTCCTTTCAACGAGCTTCTTAAATATTTTTAGCCTGGAACAAGTTTTATCCACTAAAAATGAACTCGAAACTGTATCAAAGGGAGAAAACTCCGCTTCTGTGAATCCTTGATCGGTGACTATCAGTGGGCTTCGCAGAATTCCTCATCTTTCTTTTTTTTGGGAGGTGATCTGTCACTGATTGTCCAACTCCTGATACTTGAGATAATAAGAAAGATTCTTTTCTACTGTTTCCTATCTCATTTTTTTTTTTCCTCATTAGACGTATCTCTTTCCATCGGAGCAGTGAATGCATCTGGTTCCCTATTAAGTCATCTGACTTCCTAAATGCTCCTCATTCCTCTAGCGGCCTGATGGCCAACTAGATAGCGCTCTGGCCGTTGGTACCGAAGGCTTCAGGTTCGAATCCATGGATGTTTGTTGGTGGTTCGGAATTCACGTTAAACTGTAAGTCCCGGTCTATTTAGCTTAAAGTGTGCACAAGAAGTCTGTAGAGCGACAGACCAAACTTCATTCCTCCAGATTGAATACCAGTTCTCCTGAATTGAATTCTTTCCCCCAGAATTGATTCTTCTGTCCTCATACGTATATATTTTAATTTCTTTCAATAACTTGAAAACTTCAGCAGTTATCAAAGCGTCTTCGTGTAATCACTTCGCTATCACCTAGACAAAAAGGTCTAAAATCATCCTTATCCATCCAACGGCTAAGTGGAATATTGGCAACCTCTATGTCTCTACAGGAGGTCCAATCAAATCTTAAGTTAATTCCACTACTTGAATGTTACAAATATTTCGGTATCACCGACTTCCGCTCTACTGCAGTCTGCGCGCCACAATCGATGAATCCTAATGAAACTTATGTCCTTCCACTCCTACATCAATCAGATGGAGTTTACCATTCGTTTCACCTTCCGGAGTTTTCCAATCGAGAGTATCAATCTAAGGCTTTACTCCTGACTCCATTTAGTCCTTCCTCATCAGAATCATTCCTGGCTGTTTTGTTAACTCGAGCTACCTTTGGATAAAATTTCTTTAGCTTTACTTCTAATTAATGTAACTTCAATTCATGTTCTCGCTTTCATTGGTATTGTTCGCTTTTTAAACTTGCTCTTTTCGCTTCCCTTTCTCTCTCTGGTTTTTCATCTAGCACTTTCAATGGCTACAATTAATTCTTTTATCAAAAACTTCCTCAAATTCTGGAGATTTTGTAACGAGCTCTTTCAAATCGGTTATTTTAGCATTTGGAGTGACTTGCACGTCTAATTCACTAGCTAACTCTACTATACCTACTCGGGAAATATATAGCAGATCTATAATAGATATATATGTGGTCTAAAAGCCAGATACATAGCAGTTTCGTCATTGCTCACAATTTCTGCCCTCAGAATGATCTTGCTCATCCTAGCCCAGACATAGATGCTTATTGTTCGGCTTTGTTTCTAGGATTTAGACCCCGTTTTCCTAATTCAAAAACCTAATGCGTTATCCAACAGGCAGATCGGATGCACTGCATTTCAGTATTTCATTATATAGTTGATAGAGTAATACATCCCCTGCAGAAATTGCCCCAACGCTTTCCTAACACCTAAGCACATTCTAGAGTGCCCAGCACCCATATTTTGCAACTGGGTATGGTGCCAATCGAGGCCAACTAAAGAGAAGTTCTGCATAGTGAAGCGGCGCCATTGCTAGCGGTCGCTATCGTGAAGACTTTTGACTTGATCTAACTTTGATAATTAAATTTTAAATCCATGTACATGATAACAATAACAACAACAGTTGATAGAGTGTCAGCAAAAGTATTGTCACATATTGAAACTAATTTTTAATTATCTTTTGTAGGGCAGCACTAACTTTTGAATTCATATTTTTCAGCCTTATCTGCCAGTTATGCATGACTCGAAAGAAAAAGGATCTCGTTCAAGTCGAAGATATATTAGAAACAAAAGCCGGTCTGACGTTGATGATAATGCTTAGGAGCGTGATCTCACATATCGTCCATGTACATGAGCGTAGGAAGCCTATCTGATGTCTTCATTTCATCCATTACAGCTTTCATTTCCGGACAAAAAACACAACGAGTCACAATGGCGTTGGTAGTTTTATTTTTTAAGGCATCTGTTTTTCCAATACATTTTTTATGCATTCTTTTCATGATAAAAAAAAAAAGACGATGAATATAGTGATTCTATTCACAATAGTTTTATTTATAAAAAAAAAATTTGTTAATTAGAAAATAGTACCACAGCAAATATTTTTTTTCTACTCACATAATAAGAATTTTCTCACGAACTGAGTAGATATTCTCAATACATTGGAAATTTAAAGTAAAATTCAAGAGGCAATAACATCATTTCTAATAAATCTAACAGATTATGGTTGCTATTGATGACGTAATATTGCCATTCTATAATGAATTTTTTCAACAAGTAACTATATTCTTATTCGTTATTTTTAAATAAAAAAAAAATAAAATGAAAATGAATTTTTAATAAGTAAACAGATGTTTTTTTTTTTTTAAATTTTTATTTAAATAATTTATTCAAAAAAGATCTGGCTCATTATAAGTTCATTCTGATGAAATTCCTAAACGTCCACCAAATCGTACAGTTTATTAGACTATATTTTTCAATGTTTCTTACTAATTTTTTTTTTTAAAAATACTTATCCTTTGAATCTTAAACTCACCAACGGTATTCACTGAGGTCAGGATCTGCAAAAACAGCGCAGACTTTTGAGGTACAAAACCTTGTAGCTGAACATAAAAAGCAACTTTTCACTTTTGATTTCACTACAATTCTACACAGAGGCTATTTTTAGCACCATGAAACCAAATTTGCTGACTGCATTGCTGTATTGCCAATTTAATAATGCTGTGTAATGTTTGGTTCATGGAAGTGAGAATTCATCATAGGACACTACTTATCATGGTTTAAAAACAAACAAATGTATGTTGAAAAAAATTATCTATGCCAAATTACTTAGCCTTTAACTTAGTTGTAGTTAAATCAATAAGTATTTAACTATTTTTTACTATTAATTTAGTAATTAAACAATATTTTGAGTAATATTATGCTTGGAACATGATACGGAGGTGAGATTTCACTACTGTGATTGAGATATAAGAAAATATCAAGCAACTATAAAAAAATGTATGGACACCACACGTTTAGACTTCTTTCATTAGCAATATAAAACGTAAGTTTATTAAAAAAAATACTTTGACACAGAATGACCCACGAGTGGAGTCATCTAATTGTTACTGATTAGAAAATTATTTTTAATTCAAAAAGAACGTTTAATTAATTCTATATACATATATCTTACTTTATTATTTTAGGAACAGTTATTAAGATGTAATTCTATACTACGATAAGAATAAATTTGTAAGATTTTGATTTGATTTCCGCTATAATTAAAAATAAGTCTCATTAGAAATGCGAATAGAATCCGTCAGATAAATGCACATTTAATTCGTGATTTACTCTTGTTATTGATTTATTAGCATACTAAAATATTAGAAACCACTAGGTCTTGTTTAACTTTTTTTGTGAACGCAAAAGTAATAAATTAAAATTTTGTAAAAGATGACGTAAGTCATTACATCACAAGTGTTCAAAGCGGAAACCGTCATTGCTACAAATAAAAAAATTAAAACGGCATCATCACTGGTTGCTTATCGGTTTCGAAATATGTTGAGGTTCAAATCTGATCGAATAAGTAAAAAAAAAAAAAAAAAAAAAAATAATTATAGCACCTGACAGAAATAAGGAGTGTATTTCAAAATTTCAAATAAATCAGACCCTTGACCGCGTAGTTTTTTTAAAAGCAATTTCTCGAATATATAAAAACAAAAAGAACCACGCAAAAAGAAAAAAAAAGAAGAAGCACTCTAATCACGGAGCATACAGCAAGGTCGCGTACCGTTTCAGAAACGAGGCTTATCTTTTCGTGTTACAAGGTTCCGCATTAACTAATCCAGCAGTGCTGATTTCAAAGCAAACTGAAAAAATAGCGCAAATAGGATTCCGAATCAGAAGTTCAAAAAGAGATATGATTTTTCTCTTCACCGTAATTCAGTATTCAATTATCATTGTTTTAATATTGTTAGATGCAAAATTGTTAAACGACGATAAGAGTTTTTAATAAAGAATAAAAAAAAAGTTTTAATTTTTTAGATAAATATATGTTTTAGATAAAAAAGATTGTTTTTAATCATTAATACTTTTTCTTCAAGAAATCATACTTCATAATATAAAGTTCTATTTACAGTTATGAATGTCAGTCCATCAAAATGAAACATTAAATATAAATAGCGTTTTATTATTTTCTAAAATACTGTTTGTATTAATTATATATTAAAATAAGCACACACACAAATATCGATAGAAAAGTTAACTTTGATATGCTACATATGTTAAACATATATCAAAATGGTACTGTAGACAAGGATAAAAATTAGCATATTAAATTATTTATTTAATTAATTAAAATGAATTATTAACATGCCCTTAATATTAAGCATTTGATTAATGTGGCTTAAATTACTTGATTACTCGAAATTCCATAACTTGCAAACCGACTTCGCAAAAAAATTTAACATCCAAACACAAACTGGAAAGAGAAATTTGATAAAGATTATAAAAAAAAAAATGAGTAGTTCGGTAAAAGTTTTGGATAAAAGGCACATTTTATACAATTTATATAGAATTTCCATCTTAAAAAAACAATTTCAATTTCCAAACAAATTGCTATTATTTTTAGAACATAAAATTCTTACTTCTTTTTTTTTTTTTCTGTTTGGTACGAGAATAAACTAATAGCTTTTTTTTTAAAATCATTTTTGTATAGAGATATTTCATAATGCATAAATTTTATACTTCAATTAAAACGGGTTTGCCTTATTCATACCCCTTTTCAAAGTCTGCAACGCTCGAAAAATAAATTCAAATTCAAAATCGGTTATAAAACAGAGCAAAAATCACACGAAGGTTGTGGAATATGTGTGAGGTTAAAAACAGTTCAAATAATAATTCGATCCGGCAAGTACCATGGCCGAATGAAGTTGCATAAAGAAACAAAATTAGAATTTCATCTGCCAGAAATATGAAAAAAAATTTTTTTTTTTACAACTTTATTTTTAACTAATGAAAGCAAATTAACATATTCGAAGCTAGCGGCTGCATACCATTTGATAAAAATTGGAAATAAAAACCCCTAACTTATTTCTATTCGTTAAACATGGCGATGGTGGAATTAGGTTATGAATGTCCGTGAAGTTTAGCCATCTTAGTATTCTAATTAGAGGTAGAGTTGGTAAAAAATTAAATTATTGATTACTGATTTATACCAGTAGATGTTATACTGATAAGTCAAACAAAAAGGTGAAGTCCTCAATGGAAAATTTTAGTCTACAGAAGAACTCCAATCTATGTGAAGAAGCACATCAATCATAAATCTATTGTGTTCAATATTCCACAAGGATTGCTTTTATACAATTTATTTTTTAAGAAAATTATTTAATTAACTTTTATAATTTACTTCGAACAATGTGTGCCTACTTGATCTTGACATGGAGATATTCTAATTATATAAATAAATGCTAGATAAAAATATTTTAATATTCTGAACAGGCTATTTTTTTTTCAATATGGCAACTTGTTTTTGTAAAAATAATTCTTAATTACAATCGAAAATTCACGCAAAGTAGATAAAATTAAAACGAGATTAAATCTCATGATAAAATTTTTATGAGATTTAGAGTAGTTTCCAAGAATATTCCTGCCATTACAAATTTCAGCGAAATGCACATCAATCCATTGATAAAAATTAATAATTCAAAATGAAGAATTTTTTAATAATTTTTATGACTTTTTCGTAACGGAATTGCATTAAATATTATAAGAGCATAGTAAAAGTATTTTTTTCTTTTCAAAATCGATAATCACAAAGTAACAAAAAGCCACCTCACAAAGTCTTCGTACACTTAGAAGAAATCTATTATGTAATATTTTATTGATTAACTTAAGATATCCTGCATACGATTCTTAGCGATCCCGTTTGTGCCGGAGTTCTTTTTTTGTATCCTTTCATTTCCATTTTTAAAAGATAATCAGACAATATTTTTTTAAATAATTGTTCGGTTTTATTGAGAATCGAATTAAAAATGATATGAAAAATTATTTCATTTAATATTCGATTTCAATTTTTAGGCTACAGCGTTTTTCTACAAATTTTTGAAGTGTGCAAGCTCTTTTGGGAATCACTGCATTTAGGTTTCAAAATAATCTGTTTTATTTTCTTCAAAATTTGAAAAACATTGTACTAAATAAATTATGCTGTATTAAGTGAAATAGCTTTTCATAGTGAAGTCTTTTGAAATTTTTAATTATTTTAAAAGAGTATTTAAAAAGAATATATTATTTTAAAGAATTTTATTCTAGAAATTATAATAATCGTATATGCGTGGAAACTTTTGGGAAGCACTGTAAGTATATTACATATCTTAAGAACTTTGTATTTATTCTAAATAAATTAATAGTTTTGTTACAACCTGTAAAACCAATTGTTTCTAATCAATCAGAGTTCTTTTTTAAATCGAGAAGATCGTGGAAACAATCAATCAGAATTTGTTTTATTTTTAAATTAAATTACAGTATTTATATCGCTTGATATTAAATAAATACTACGAATGTTATTTTGCTGCACAGAATTTAAATAAATGACACGTCCTTTAAAAATTTGTTTATTTGAGAAATCCCAATTTTTAATTCAATTGTGAATTCTTTTGATATTAATGCCAAAGGAACAACTTTTAAATATGGAAAAAAAAAATTGTTATTGCTATTTCATGAGAACCAAATTCCTTCATGTTGTTGTTTTTAACATAAAGTCCTTGACGAGCCATCAAAATTCCATCATCATTTTTTTTCATTTATGTATTAGCTGCAAATTTTAAAATGTGATTTAAACATTGACAATTTGAACATATTGCTAGTAGAAAAGGATGTAATTAGTTTTATATAGTTTTATAGGACAGTATGGATCATAAAGTTCAAGTTACTCTGAGGTATGTATGGACTTCCAGAACTATTTTCTACATGAAAAACATTGATTTGACGATTCGTATAAATTTAAAAAAAAAAAAAAAAAACTATAACTGTAACCTAGAAATAATAATTAAACTATAACATCGAAAATGTAAAATTTATAAAAAGTATAATGCAGTTTTTTTAAGCTTTCTGTTATGTTTATATGGGAAATTCAAAACAGAAGAAAATTCTTTGGTACAAATTTGCTATTGCTCATATTTAAATATTGTTTCAATGTACTAATAATTATATTAATTTTATACAAATAAGTATGCATATTATAATATAATGAATGCGCATTTCTCCATTTTAATTTTTAAAAAATTACTTTCGAAATTAGTTGAAAAAAAATTACAGTTTAATTTAAAGGTATTTCCTTTTGTTTCGACAGCAGGAAGTTTGGTAAGAAAAAAATCCCAAGGTTTAAAAAAATTTTCTCTGGCGTATAAAACATATTTACGTATTGATGAGGTATGTTTTTATAATACATAAAACATAAACATATTAATATAAATTTATAAAACATATTCCATTTGAAAAATGCAAATGTTTATTTGCAATCCATGACAAAATTTTTCGTGTTTATCAAACAATTTTAATTTCAAAACCTTTTTCTGACAATTTCAAAATCTTTTCGTGGGCTAACCATTTAATACCAAACAATTTTAATTTTCTTGCAAAATATTTGTCACATACTGATAGAAAAAAAAATCTCATATAAACACATACCTTATCAATATATCATTTCCAAAATCCTGTCAACAAAAATTAAATAAGATTTGAATAGTCTACACTTCAACATTTGACATGTTTTTAATTTTATTTTAAAGTTTTCTTTCCTTTAAAAACACATCATTTTTAGCATTTCAATTTGGCAAGAAAGTTGCGTCTCACCGGCGAAACCCACATGGCATGTAGAGGTAGACATATTTGTCGCGAATTGTTTAGTCACGTCGACTTCATAAATATTTCGTGGAATGAGAGTTGACGCTTATTTAGATAGTATTTTTGTTCTAATCACAAATGCATTCCATTGAATCAGAAAAATACATCCAAGATTCTTCAAATTTCATGAATTTTATCTGCATTCTCATACACATACACAAATTCGTTTTAAAAATAGCCATCATCTCTCTAAATGGGACACTCGCTTTTATAGAATTTAATCTTTCATTTAAAGGTCTTTATATTTGATATTTGCTCGTGTTCTAAAATAGAATTCGTCTTTTACAAACAGAGAAGTACTACGGCTGTAATTTTTTTTTATTACCATTTTGAAAGAATTCTCGAAAAAGAACATTCGTTCAGAACATGCACTCTGCAGTGCTGTAAAGAAGCAGGGAAAATTCGTTGACGAATATTCCCTTCGAAAACATCGCGCAAAACAAACAGGAGGCAGCTGCAGTTTAATTTCACGAACATCATGGCTCATTAATTGTGGCTAAACAGTCTCTTTATCAGGCTCGTTTTAAATCTCCGACTCAAAAAATGGTCTCTTTTTATGACAGAGGTTGTTATTATTATTTTTTTTTTCTTAGTATTTTCTCTTTTCTTTTTTTTTTTTTTTTTTTAGAGGAATGGAATAATATTTACTTTTATGTTTTTTCCTTTCATGTCTCGAGTAACTCAAGCTACTCAAGTTTTATGCTTTCAGAACAATTCGTAAATTCGCTTTTCAAACGTGTGTTTTATGTGTGCGTGTATTTTTACATTTTTATCCTCTCTTTGTACTTTACAATTTTACACACATCTTCAGCACATAGTTTAATAAATAAAAATATATATAAAATGAAATATTATTTATATAAAATTATATGTAAAATGTTCTATAAAAAGTATGTTAATAACGTAATTAATTTTAAATTTCAAGAAAAATTTTAAACAATGAATAACAAAATAAATTTATCTTAAATCAGTATTATAGGACAAAGTAATTTAAAACTTGAAGAACCTTTTTATCCTTATTTAAATATTTTCCTTTTATCCATATTATTGTTATATTAACTGATACAGAGTGATTTCGATTTAAACAAACGATGTATAGAGTAAAACGAAAGGTCGATATACCTTGAAAATTTTCAATTTTTCTAACTTAACCTGAAGGGCAAGTATTACAATACTGAAATTAAACATAAAGGAAAGGTATTCTCCGTAAAGATTAAAAACAATATAAAGTTCTAATAGTTTTATTTAGAACTTTGTTTGAAATTGCAACTAACGTTAGTTGCTAACTGTTTTTGCTAACGCAACATTATTTCCGAGTAATTAAATACAACTGATACGATTAAGATTTATGAAATGGCGTAAGGTAAATTCTTTTTAATGTAGAGCACCATACTGGAAATATTCTTTAATGAAATAATTTAAAAAAAAAGAAAGTCATTACTCACTTTCTCCTTGCCACCAGCTTTTAAAAAAAAAATGTCTGCCCACGCCTTCCTTTGTGAAGTACTCGATCATGACGTCACGTTAAGTAAATAGTTAGCCGATGATGTTTGCAACGTCTAGCAACTTCGATGTCAGTTATCACACAACGGCGGTACTGCACTATGAATCGTTTACCCTAACTGTATAAACATGTTCAGCTAGCTTATCTTATTAAATTAAATGTCACTGCCTTATTATCTTCTCCTAGTAAATCTACTGATAAACGTGTTCTACAAGAAATATTACATTTGATTGGGAATAAATATAATAATTTGAAATAACATCATAGCATATTGTTTTCAAATAAAACGCACTTTGAAATAAGTCATTCTATAATTGAACAAGTGTGTTGCAGATTCAATGTTGTGAAGGGTGCATTACGAGAGGTCTGTTATATTTTGCTTTTATAATTTTAAGCGAGTACAAACAGGCAAATAGTCTGAGGTGTTCGCATCCTCCTCCTCGAGCCAAACGGAAACCTAATCCCGCCCACAGATTTAATCTATTTTCGGCACAAACACGGATAACAATATAATATGGTATTGCTGTTGTTCTAATGCAGCTGGCAATACAGAGACAGTTAATCTTTAAGTCGTAAGCAGGGCTGCACCGCTGTTACTTCAGTTAGCACTACCCAGGGGCACGCATGGCTTGAACATATGCTATGGACGCGGTAACACTACCTCCACAATGCTCTATGATCCTATTAGAGCGGGACCTACGGTTTGAAATGGATTCCGAACCACTACACACATCCATGGAACAGCCGGGACTCGGATCCGAAACCAGGGGTACCTGAGCGCCAGACCGCTAGCCACTCGGCCATCAGGCTCCTTAACAATATAATATAAATTTATACATTTCATTTAAGCAAATAATTTTTGTCCGTTCCCCACGAAAACTGTGGGGGCCTGAATGGCTGAGTGGCTAGCGCTCGGTACCACAGGTTTCGGGTTCGAGTCCCGACGGTGCCCGAATGTAGCTTCTTGGATGTTTGTAGTGGTTTGGAATCCACTTTAAACTGTAGGTCCCGGTCTGTTTAGCCCAAAGTGTGCAAAAGATGACCGTAGAGCGACAAACCAAACCAAACCGCGAAAACTGTTGACTATTGATTTCAACTTAAAATTTATAGATTTAATAGAGCATTTTAAGGGTTGGTAACCAGGTGCTTTGGATAAATAAAAACAGTCTTCTTGAGAATGTAGTTTCTTGGTTCATATCTTTTAAAATGTACATGAACCGAAGTGACTTTCATGTGTTCATTTAAACGTTGTCAATAGGAAACGGCAGTTATGAGTAGGCAGAAACAAATTTATGTGCTTTGCACTCCTATTCGATTAAATTAATATGCAAATGTAAAGGAAAGGGAAAGGAAAAGTTTTTTTTTTTAAAGAAAGAGTTTCTGGTCGGATTTTATATATCTAGGTCAAGTTGTCCGATATGTTAATTGAAATTCGTCATTACCCAACAAAAACATTCTCTTTTTCCCTCCAAGTTCAGGCTGATACGCAACACACCTGAACCTTCGATACAAAGGCAGCATTATTATTGTTGATCAACTCGAGACGGGTGACGCGTCCCACTTTTCAGCAGGAGTGACTCAATCGGCGGAATTATTTTTCCAGCATCACGCCAACAACCTATCCTCATTTGGACACCCGCGTGAAGCGAATGAGGATTGCTTCAAAAATGATTCGAGTTTTTCCATTCACAAATCTCTTCTTTCTTTTGCCACACAGGTAAACAGCATTGAGTAATTGAGAAGGTCACGTTACCGCAAACTCTCTGACAAAGACTTATACTGTCTGCCATTCATCAGGCCATTTGCACACATATATACAATATATACAAACTTGAAGTTTTCTATCAAACATTTATTTATTTCATATATATATATAGATAAATGTTTATATATATATAACTGTATATATATATATATATATATCATCATAACTGGCTCGACAGCCCGTTGTGGGCCTTGGCCTTCTTTAAAAGATCCAGCCAGGCTGTTCTCCTCTTGGCCGTGGACCTCCAGTTTTTTTATTTAATAACATCAAAATCAGTCGACCCATCTCTTTTTCGGTCTTCCCCTTGGCCGCTGCCCAAAGGGGTTACATTGAAAACCCTCAAAGCAGCTCTATCACTTTCCATTCTCGTGAGATGACCGGCCCATCTCATTCTGTTCCATTTCACGAATTTTAGAAAGTCAATATCTCTAAAAAGTTTGTAAAGTTCAAAATTGTATCTTCTTCGCCAATTTCCATTGTCATTGATACCACCAAAAATAGTTCGTAGCGCTTTTCTTTCAAAGATTGCCAACATTTTCTCTTCTCTTGCTGTTAGTGACCATGTTTCAAATGCATATGTTAATACTGGTCTTATGAGAGTTATATATATATATATATATATAGATAGATAGATAGATAGAAATGTTTATATATATATATATAGAAAGAGAGCAGAGAGAGACAAAGAGAGGGAGAGAGAACACACTATATCAAAACAAGAAACAAAGGATAATTGTGGAGAAATGCACTAGAATGTATAAATATACACACACATAGCGCATTATGTTGTTGATTTAATAAATATTTTAATTTACTAAGCACACAGAATATGTCAAATGGCTTCTGTTTTTGAATTTTTTTGAATTTCTGAAATGCCCTTTCTCAAATATGCACACACTTTGTTAGAGGAGCTTGGATGTAGACTGTCAATCCAAAATATCTAAATAACTGTAGAGGTTAATTATTCTGTGAATTTTTACTAAATCCAGTCACAACTACTGGCATGCATCCCAAATCAAAATAGCACCATTGTTATGAATTACAGCTTCTCCAATCTCCAGCTCTTATGTTTATCCAAATTTTTTACTATCCTTTTTATCTGTGGGTGCCGAGTTTACTCTCATTTTAAAAATCACAGAATTTCAAAAGCTCTGCCACCATTTTCATTCTTTTACAAATCCTTCTCTGCTTTTTAACTCCACAAGTGATTATCTGTGGTTTCTTGATTCTCCACTAGAAAACTGGAAGAAATATTTCGAATAGTTCATGATATTATAAGATATCACAGAAATCTCAAAAAAGATCCTATTGGGAAAGAAGCAAAGGTGATTTTCAAAACGTATTTTTAGTATGATCATACCGAAAATGCTTAGCTGTTCTAGGATGTTCAGCAAGATACAAATGCATGATAAAAAGCATATTTCCTACTGAATGATGCATATTTCCTGCTGTATTAATAATTGTAAGGAATTCTGAAGCAGCTAATTGCATCAATAAGAGGCAAAAGTTTGCTAATCAGCTTTCATTTCCCAAACGATGGTTTCATCTTTCAGAATTTAATATATATATATATATATATATATATATATATATATATATATATATATATATATGGTATTATTATTTTTATTAAATTAAGTAAGTTGAAGTTTAAAATTTTAACTGTAACTGTTTATTATTTTGGATGATTACCTACTTTTCTTGTAGATAAATAATTGATGTATAATATAAATGATGTTGCACATGTTTACAATTTCACAAAATCAAGGCTGATCAATCTTATTCACCAACCATCTACCACGAGGAAACTTTTATTATAAGTTATGAATGTTTATAATTGTTATAATATTTTTTTCAGCCTTCCTTTAGCATGATTATCTTAATTAAAAAAAGTAAGTCTTGACACAAAACGGAGATCAAAAGAAAATTAATTTAGTATTTTTCAGCATTAAGTCAACTTCATTAAGTTTCGCCAATTAACTAACAAAATAATTATTGGTTTTTCCATATGAAATGAACTTTTAGCATTAGCCGACGTTCTATAAAATATATATCTACTTGTATTAAATTAAATAAATGTATTAAATATCCTTTTATTGCTTATTCTGTGTTCTGTCGTATTGTATTTTGTTCGAATATAAATTTCGACGTTTTAAAAGACAACTAAAAATCACTAAAAACGTGGAACCTCACAAAACAACGGATTAATTTTTTCATTCTGTTAAACGTTGGACGTTCTGTTACCCTAAAAACACGAAACATTAATGCTACATTTGGGAATGATACAGTTAATGTACACAGTGAGTTAATGTCAATAGTTTGAGCAGTTCAAATCGGAACTTTGAAAATGAATCTGCGAAAAATCTAAAAGCGTCATCTGTAGTGATGTTATTATAAACTGTTAGAGACAATTGCTGTTGATCTTGAAATAGGCATACCAATAGTTTCGAGGTATCTTGCTGCGATTGAAAGTAAGAAAAAATTGATAAGTGGATTCCACACAAAATTGACAGACAGAAATTGTAACGCTTGTAGATTTACATATCATTCAGTATTCGGCAGTTCCTTTTTGAACTGTATCAATACTTGTGATGAAAAGTAATTGCTGTATGATAATCGTAAATGCTCAGCACGGTGGCTAGACGCTGATGAAAAACCTAACCAACTTAACACCTGACAAACTGACCTAATTACCCAGACCAAGCTTAGATCCCAGAGCAAAGAAGACAATGGTGATTGTTTGGGGTAATCAAACAGAGTTATTCATTATATCTTCCTAGAATTGATCAAACAATTAATGCACAATATTATTATCAACCAATTGATATTGTGTACCAGAAATTGTTGTCATCAGAACCAGCGTTGTTGAATCGAAAATGTTATTCTTTTTCATAATAACGCAAGGACCTCACATTTCACAAAGCACATCTCAAAAACTGAACGAATTGAAATTTGAAGTTCTGCTTTATCCATCGTATTCTTGTCTTGAGTTCTTCTTGACTTGTCTCCTACTGAATTGTTACTTCTTTAAACATTTTGTACTGTTTTAAAAATAATGAATGCTTTATCGATCATGAAGCTATCAAAACAATCTTTATTGAATTTATTAACTCTAAATCACAAGTGTTCTTTGCAACTGGAATGAAAAATTTTGTGGTACCTTCTGGTTTTGGCCTACTTTAATTAAATATGTTCATTTGTTAATTGTTGCATATTCAAAATTTCATTTCATGTGAAGCAATTCAGTATTACTGCTCTAATTTTATTAACAATTGTATACAGAAAATTTTGTCTTAAGAAATGTCTCTTGAAGTGTTTTTATTCTAAAAATTTTTAACATATAAAAAAAAAAAAAAAAAAGAAAAAGAAAAGGTTTGCGCTTCTTCAAACATTCTAATTACGCTCAGAATATAATTTTTAACAAATATTGATAATTTAACAAAGATGGAAAAAATTTATTATTAATTATGTTTGCTTTTACATTAAAGTGGTTTTCAAACTTAGGGGCGTGACTTTGAATTAGGAAGCGGATATGTAGAAATGGAGGCGAGACACATTTCCTACTGATAAAGATTAAATCACCTTAACTAGATGAAAACTATTAAAAATAATATGGAAGAAGTTTTCGATGAAAACGAACTTCGAAATTACTTTTAATTAGTTCCTCATTGGTAAGAAATGCCCCATTTTATTTTTTTCCAGCTTTATTGAGGTTATTATAGAATCATAAATCTTGTAACAGAAACAGAACTTTCGGATTGAAACATCAGAATTAAAAGTAATTCTTAAAGCAGCAGATATTCTTATATTATTCCTAAAATTAATTCTTAAAATAATTATATATTCTATAGAAGAGCAAAGACTTCAAAAAAAGTTTGATTGATAAGTTCCAAATTGCCGTTTCTAAAGGTGTTCTTTCAAAATTGTGCTGTCAAAATGTGGGGCAATGAGCAGGCCCTCGTAATGCGTTCTGGGTAAAAGTGAATCTGCTACGTCTCTGCTTTTCAGAGGAGAATTAATTCACCGCATTCGAAAGCGTTCTAAAACTTCATTGGTATTTTTTTTCAGCTATATTTCCCAAAGTGAAGTTTCCCATTATGATACTTACTGAAGTCAGGTAACGCCATATTGTAAATGTTTTGGAACATACAAAAACTATTTGTGTTGCAGAGCTTTTATTAGAAAGGGGACGGATTAACTTTCCCATTTATGTCCTTTCCCTGAATTTTTTTATTTGGGGTCAAACACTTGAACCGCTTCAAAGATGGCATTATTTGAAGACATAACCCCACCAACAAGAGCCTTTTATTGCTTTTCTGGTACGAAGTTTAACAATAAATTCAATTCAAATAGCAGTATAATGAGCCAGTTATTGAATAAATCTCCACCGGAATCTCCATGCGACAGTAAAAAAATTGTTCTAACAATCAGAATTGAATTTGAATGCTTTATTTCTTTTGCTTCATAGAATATGTAAATTGAAAAGGAAAGAAAAGAAAAAAAAAAAGAATGTTTTCAAGGCGCCATTGGCTCGTTTTGCATTATTTTTGCAGAGTTGCATTGCTAATTTGAAACTGCTTTCATCTTTTCAGACAAAAGATATTTTTGTCTTTCGTGAAGGTTTTGAAGTATAGTTTAAAATTACTCTACTGACTTACTGCAGTGGAACTCATGGAAGAACTGAATTTTTTTTTAAAAAATATTCTTTTTTATATATTGCTAATGTGAACTGAAATAATAAAATTTTATTAGTGTTTTTTATCAAGCATATTTTAATTTAAGTAGAAGGTTGTACTTTTTGACACCTGGTGGAGATTCAGCGTTGCACAAGAGGGGAGACACTGTATGGCGGTTTGCACTTTCATCTTCGAAAGACTTCCCAATTTATAGATTCATCGTGGCCATTCCAAGCATAGACCTGGAAAGCAAAGAGTTTCTACTGTCAAAATAAAATAATATTTATTCGAGATTTTCTTTATTTTGTTTTTATATTTGTTAATTTATATAGTTTTTTTAAAAATTGGGTTTAATTGAGGTTTTTTTATATTTTATATTTTCCAAACGTTGTAATGTAATAGAGGAAATCTCGAAAGATATATAGAATGGGAACATTCTTTTCGTACGAAATCAGCTAACAGGATTAAAACAAAGAAAACAGTTTTAAGACATAAGGTGGTGATATCGAATTCTTTGTATTATAGAATGACATCGTATAAATACAATTTACAGAGATAAACTCTGAACCTTTTATGTAGACAGTTCTGCAAAGTTCTTCAAAATGAAACAAGCTATTCGATGTTCTTGTGTCGCAAGTGGCTCTTGAATGATGAGACATGCATCAATAAGGAATTACACCCAAAAGTGATCCAGCAAAGGAAGATCCGGAAGTGAATCATGCACTTAAAAAAGCGAATTTGGACTGATTTTCTTCAATGAATCATTAACGGCTGGATGAAAAGGACTGGACATCATTTTCTACAAAGGACACAAATTTGATCAATTTCCTACATCCTGTCAAATGTGTGATTATGTGCACTATTCATATGTTAAACACAGCGGGTGCCTGGCAGCTCAAAGTGAAAGCAACCTTCAAATAATTTCACTATTTATTAGTAATAAATTAACATATTAATATATCATGTAATTTACTTATTGAAAGAACCAATATTACATCTCTTACTACAACATTCTTAAATATTGATCAACATAACAAATAAAATAAAATGAGTGAATAATAAATAAAAGACATAAAATAAACTGAATAACTGAAAAAAATATAATAATAATAAAAAAAATAAGCTTACGAATTATAATGAATAACAAATAAAATAAATGAATAATAAATAAAATAAATGAATAACAAATAAAATAAACGAATAACAAATAAGACAATAAATATATTTAATTTTTCGAATTGATTAAAATAGCAGCCGAAATATCTGGCGCCTTTGTCTAGTGTAAATGTAGCTTCTTGTGAATTGTAACATAGGAGCTCTCTGTTTGGCGAGAGTTGCCATATGAATGTAAAGGAAGAATTTGTGCATGGGTAGGAGTGTATTCAGCTCCGAATTTGGTATTTGATCAGTTAAATAAATTTGATTTTGTTGTTGAAGTTTTAATAATTACCATGATTATTTGCAAAGGAAAATATACATTACAGTAGCATTTATTGCTATTTTCGCCTATCGAAAGACAGTATAGGCTATTCATGGCCAAGTCGTAGCATACACGCAGCAGAGCTCAGGTTCGAAACTCTGTTGATGGCGGCAATTGCAGTCACTGCTTTCAGAATCAAGCAATCTGGTGATTGGGGCAAGGTGTGTGAAATGTCTTCATCGATGATCAGTCAGCCTGGTTTAGGAGGAGGTAGGAGTTTTATACCCTATAACATGTGAAAAATTTTCTTTAAAATTTTTTTGAGGGCACTGTCCGCCTTTCATCAGCTATCGACGGGCTACGCGCTGCATACATAAATGGAACACAAGATCCATCGAATGTTCAACAAGATAAAATAAAATGTGATTTTCTTATTGTTGTGCGACCTGTTTCCTGAAAAACCTGGAACTGAATATCCAGCTATATTACGAGGCACGGTAAATCGGCAGGCTATTGTATTACAATACATTAAAAACCTACCACGTGTAGCTTTCGAACCAAATAATTTTGGTTCGAGACCTTAGAAGTTACTCCAAACTCAAAGCTTCCGTGTCTAAGTCTGAGATGAGCACCATAAATCTGAACACCGGAAAGTTTTTCCGTTGGGCTTGAGGAAATTGTGTGAGTGTGAGAGTTCTTGAGATTATTTTTTCCACATTATGGTAGAAACACTTGCAGGGTAGGTGTTGGTGAAATGGATCCATTCTTACAAGTTCTTTGTGGTGTGCAGACTGAATAAAAGCTATATCTACTGTGTATCTATCTTTGTAATAACTACAGAGTATTGGAAAATTATTGGAAGGCATAAAAATGTAAAATTTATCTTCCCTTCTCCGATAAGAAAGTAAACACTCAACTATTGTTTTTAAATACTGGGCAATTTGATCTGAGGCTATTCACCTTTAAAACCACAGATGTGAAGAAGATTCAAAGTTTCCCAGGATGTGTCCCGAGACTGTCTATTGCAATACGCCTATATTTTACCATCGCGCATTTGATGGCATATCCAAAGATGCCATCTGCGTATTAGCACCATTTTTCCCTAACCCAATGAAATTGCATATTGGCCAAGGGATTTATAGTGATAATGACTAGCATATATGAAAACATCGACTAAACTTGCTTGTCGGGCTTTTCTCTTTATTTTATTATTATTCCATTTATGTTCAGTACATATAGTAATATTAAAATAGTCCTCTCATTTTAAAGGAACAGAAAGTTGAGGGAAACATTTATCGTCCTTTTCGTACTAGAATGGGCGCTGTATCGCCGCTTGGCTCCTTTTCTCTGCATTCATTCAATTAGAAAACCTAAACACGTTACGAAGCGATTTTGAACATTCCAAAAATGCTTGAAACTATGTGTTTACTAAAGATATGTAGATGCTCGTTGTTTGTTTATAACTCTGACCATTTTTGAATGAAATGTAATAAAACATCACAAAAAATTCATATAAATGAGTATTTTATTTTTTAATCATTTTGAGGGAAAATATTGCGCGAGAAAGTTTATTAATAAAATATAAATGATAAATATATACAAAAAGTAAATTTACATTTCTTTTTTAAACTCATTGTATGATAATAACCCTTTTTCTCCCTTCGCGCCAACAGCATAGAATATTAACAGCCAACAATAAAGAGCTTTGCCAAAAATCGCCAAGCTACCATGGCATATGTTATACTACATTTATGAGGATGTTTGCTTTGAGATTTTACGCTTGCACGCGAGGATTGTTTGCTCAACAGTTACAGTTACTACCAGCCAGAATTGTTTTTCTTTTTTACTCGCTTCATTGTTAGCAACTGGGAATAGAAACCTTCTGGCCCAGGAGGCTCCTCCCATGGAGTTATCGGGTTTCAAACTCAACTTCTCTAAATCAGTAATCCAATGTATTATTCACCAGGGAAAGAGTAAAAACCTATTTTATTCAGTATCATTTCATTTATTATAAACCAGCAGACCTGGGTTTAATACATAATATAACGTGTTTTACTTAAATGAATAAATAAGCAAATGTCAGCTCGACACATGCGGATTAAAATGGATGAAAACAAACTATGAAAAGTAGTTTTCAAGCCGCAAAAACATCAGCGAATGTTCGTTCGCAATTCAATGTGTCCGTAGCAACTAAAACATATTCCATTTAAAAATAGAACCGCGATCAATGCAATATGAATATCTTTCATCTAAATCAGAAGTTTTGGACGGCTATGGACGCGAGCTGATCAAAAAATTAAGAAATGAACTCGAAATTATCTAATATATGTATTTCATTTCTTTATATGTAATAAAAAATAAATAATAACCTAAAAATGCAAATGAATTTGATTTCTGATATTACCTAAATTTAATAAACGTTTTAGTATTGGGTTCATTTTTTTTAACAATTAAAGTTAAAAACAAAAGTTATTAGACAAATAAATTTTGGGTCGATACTTTTGATATTGATGCCTAAAAATGTTTGTTCACAAATATATATTGATCTACATAGACTTTCGGTTTTTATGATTTTATCTAGGAAAAAACGCATCGACTTCGTTTTACGCAATTCGAAAGTGGAACATGTTTCTGGTGATAAATAACATTTAAAAAAAAAAAATACGTAAATAGGTATCCTGCATCTAGGCTAGCGCCTTATTGACAAAAGTGCTGATCCATTAGTTGCAATGAATTAGAAACACACGGAATAAAATATTTTTCTGATGTTTTTTCCTTTTTTATAAAACTAAAGTGGGACAGTGTTCTTGGATTTAGTCGTTCATCAAAATCAGAAAATCCCCTTTTTTTTAATTAACGATTGCACTTTTAAGGTAAAATGGACATATAATGAGGCAAGGCGCAGTCTGTATGCAAATATATATATATTAATTTTTTAGGATACTTTTGTGTGTGCCCTGCAGTGAGTTCATGTGGCCTACACAAGTCTGCTCATCACTACGTACTGCTATATCAGCATGTAGTTAATTAGAAAGCATTGAATACAATATTTTACTAATAAATGGATGTTTACTTTTCTTGAGATCCATATATTATATAAATATATTATAGATAATATATTATTATATAATATTATCCTATTATATATTATATATTATAGATAATATAATATATATATATATATATATATGAATATATTCCATATTTTTCACTTTTATCGAAATCCGGGATTAAAAACTTTTAGGATGTCCTTCTGAATAATGATTGCAAAGTTAGATGAATATCTCCGGTACTGAATTGAACTGAAATATCAGCTGCTTCGCAGATTCTTAACTTTTGTCCCACCTTCGAATATCGGCATCGTCACCTTCAATAATGACTCAAATATCTTTTGTCACCTTGACATAGATAATGCACTTGTGTCATTTTCAGATCCTTATTGCAAAACCTGAACTAATTTTTGAACTAGTATTGTTCAACAGAAGTTATCAGTACCTATGAAAACTTTTTTAATACTGTACAATAAATCTTAGCTCAGTTCCCACTGATGCGACAGATTTATGACATAGTCAGCGCTAATCAAGGAACAACACAAGAAACATGGAAGTGATGCTTTGACTTTCCAGTCAACATCCCCAGCCTTGCGTGTCATATCGGCAACGAGGCTGAAAATTCCAATCAGACAGTTCATTTATCGATGCGAGACTCTCGATCACAGAATCAAGACTATTCGTTTTTCTTGAAAATCTTTTAAGCTTAACTCACCCATAAGGTGAGCATGACCAGATGAACAGGTACACATACAATGTTGAAGCGCCCTTCTGATCAGCTATTTGATAACTAACGCAGCGTTATCTAATATGTGTCCTGCAACCCCTGCTAAACTTCATCCACATTTTGCTACCACAATCGGGAAAAAATTTCCCCAAGGGGGTATCTAGGGGTTCTCATCTTCCCTGTACCCTTCAGAACCTAAAGGAAAAATTTTCCGGTTTTGAATTTATAGTAGCTATCCCTGCGTAAAGATAATGACTTAGGTTCAGAAACACTCACAAATTACTTCTACATTAGTCAATAATTAACTTTTGAACAAAGTTTTCTTAGTTTAGAAACACAACACATTGTCCACCAAATCCATTCGTAATATAATTCGATTCTGAAGCCGAGATGGAAGGTTTTGCATCTATGCCAAGGATGGCTACGTTAAATACATAGGACAGAATATTATTTCCATTGGGCTCGAAGAGGTTTTGTTTGTCTCTCTACGGTCATTTTGTGCACACTTTGGGGTAACTAGATCAGAACCTACAGTTCAACGTGGATTCCGAACCACTAGTAAACATCCATGCCACCGCTAGGATTCGAACGTGAAGCCTGTGGTACCAAAAGCCAATTGGCCATCAGGCTGCGGGCTCGAAAATAGAAGAGGAAAATGCGATTTTCCAGGTGCTACCTTTGAGAACGTTTGACCAAGATTGTTCTCAATGAACAAGCCCCACCCTAACTGACATTATTCTCCAAAACTTATAAAGGCTTATCTGAGCTCTGGGCGCAGTGATGTGATGTGGTGTAGCAATAGTAATCAAACACACACACAAAACTGAAGACAGAGAAGCATGTTAATAAAGCCTATGCCAGTTCTATTATTTTTAAATGAATTTAGTTAAGCGGATAAGAATCGAATAGGTTAAATGTTCCTCTCAAACAGCTACGACCAAAGTCCAGGTGACACTCTTACCCAGGGAGATGCAAGGATACCCTTATATGAGCTACCCAGATGTACCCTAAGTACAAATTTCCCTCCTTTCCCTTCAAGCACATTTAAACCAACACGCTGTAGCTTTCCAGATTTGTCTTACTTTTCTATAATATTTGTTATTAATAATGATAAGATTTTCGTAGATATGTTTTTCTGTGAATAATTGTTTGCGATTGTGGATCCAACTATGCATATTACCAATATTCTAAAGGGGCTCATTTTCGTAACTTGACTTATTAATGTGTTTGTTTTGGTGAAATTTTTCACAGTTAAATAAATCTGAAAAAAAAAAATAATAAATCCACAGTCGCTTATACATAGTTGGCAAAATTTCATTTTCAAAATGCGTGCAATTATATAACCCATTTATTAGTAACCATTAGTGAAATGCTTCAGGAATTTGAACAGAGTCGAAATAGTGTAGTAATTTTTAATCATTGAAATCAAAATTTATTGAAATCAAAATTAGTTATTCAAAGAAAGTGAAAACTTTCATTTTTGAACTTGTTTTTTTTTTTTTTTTTTTTAAATTTAAACGTCATGTATAACAGTATTTCTGCTTATGACAAGAAAAGTCTTATAACTTCTTTCCAAGCTCTATATTTCTAAAAACATACTTCTGTAGTTCTAGAGCGGTATTAACGATCAGTGCATGTCTATGCATTAGTACTTGATTCTCCTACTATGCATACGACCGGACAATTTGATCAACAAGTTCTGATTTTGCTTTTTTTTTTTTTTTTTACTTATCAGGTTGGGGCCAAATTTCTGTCCGTTTTCCGATTAATAAAAAATAGTAAACGTATCAATATATATATATATATATATATATTTGATTTCCAACATAGTTGTTTATTCTTTTTAAATGACATCTTCCCTCAGCCTTCTAATATCTTTTAAATAAAATCCATTTGGTTTTGTTCTGAAAATGAATTTAACTGAATTCCAATCTTATATTCTCTAGAGGTCAGAATAAATCCTGAAAAATGATTCCGTAATCTTCTATGTATATATAAGATGGTAATCTGTTTGAGCTAGGTCAGGAGAGTAGAGTGGGTGAAGTGTAGTTTTTTAGCCAAATTCTTCTACGTGAACTTTTAATCACTGGAATTTGGTGTTGTAGTATTGCAAGATCATTTCTTTTCTGTTTATCGTCGAAGGTCTGCAAAAATGCTTACAAACTTTTTTAACTACTGACTGTAATATCAAAGGTTATGATTAACTGCTCATAATAATCAATTTCTTTCTCATCCCACCCTACACTTTTTTGGATACGTATCACCAAGGATATTGGATAGGCCTTGAATGTCGGCTGAGCCATTGCACTTAACAACATTATAGAGGGTCCAAATATCTAACACAAATAGTTAGAATTTGAATCTGTGTTATCATCTTTTATAATTACTTTAAAAAAAAAAAGAAAAAAAGACAGAATTTTCGTTACAACCCAATAATAGTTTTTAATTCGCTCAATCATTCGCTCAATCCGCTGAAATCGTTTATCTATTCTTGCAAGTTGGCGTTCCTACAAGGTTCTGCTTACACAACTGATCATAGTATGTCAGTAGACGTTTGTAACAACAAAGTCCTTACGCAAAATGAATAAATTTTGTGTCATTTTCTACACTTAATATTTCTTTACATTTTGAATGTAAATCTATAATAACGTTATGCAGACGTTGCATTTTCAGACGTTATGCAGACGTTGCACTTTATTGTACGAGTTATGTTTTGTTGCGAGTTATGTATGTTACTTATGCCGTTAAAATAATTTACGCTGTGTCGGTGATATGAGATTGTAGGGGATTTAAGAGCGTCTTTTCTGTGTTGGAATGACTTAGGTTGTGTACATTAAAAAACATCAACATCTGAACTCTAACTTAATAACATTTTTATTAAAATAACTTAATTAATAGAACGTATCATCAAATCGCTAAGAAAGAATGAAAAGAAGAGCAGGTCCAGGAGTACTTAAAACACATACATACTTCTATACCAGACCGCTGCATTAGAATAAATTTACAAATAATTCCCAAGTTGAGTTGTTACTTTAATCAAAAACCCATGTAAGTCGATCTAAAGCAACGGTACCAAAGTTGCCTGCAAACTTGACCGCCTTGTATGAAGTACGGTGTCAAAATTTCGAAGCACCGCAAAAATCATTTATCTCATCTCGTTGTGTGGCTCTTGAATCACAAAGGTTTGGTTTGGTTTCTCTTTCTACGGTCTTTTTTTGCACACTTTAGGCTAATTAGACAGGGATAAGTTTAACGTGGATTCCGAACCACTCACAAACATCCATGCCACCTGCCAGGATTCGAATCTGAAGCCCGTGGCCAGATTACCAAAAGGCCTGAGCTCTACCAATTGGCCATTCAGTTCGCCACAAAAGTTTGGAGGCACACGCTCTAACCGACTATGATGAAGTGCAATTATAAAAGATGATGTGGAAATGATGAAGTGTATCTTAAAAAAGTAATTTGCTTAATAATGGGAATATGATAATATTTCTTCTTTTCGGCCAAATTTACACATTTTGTTTAAATTAATTTTTCACTAACTGATAACAAAAGAAAAAAATGTCATTGTAATTAAGTCTTTTTTTTTTAATTTTCTAAAACTTAATTTAGAAATATCTTTAATTTCAAAATTAATTAATTAATAAAAAATAATGCCAATGATGATAATTTTGGTAAAAGTTTATTTATATAGAAAATGCACCTTCTGAGTTTGAGAATCAGAATGCATCTCGATAAAGTACGTCTGTTCCAGATTTTTTTAAATAACTGAAATAAAGATTTTTTTTTTTTTTTCATTTTTCTACAGGTAACCAAAGAATGACTTCCAAAACGCATAAATAAATGAAATTAAATGTTTCAATGAAAAATAAATAATATTATCCAAATTGTTTCGAAGACAGAAATTAAAAAAAAAAATCTTAGAAAACATTTTATCTTTTTGACCTATCTTGGTGAAGTTCTTTGGAATGGATGTACTGATGTCTCGTAAATCAGGACAATTCATTTTAAAAGAACTTTAAAGCAACCATATTGTCAATAAGCAAAGAGCTTTTAACTCCAACAACAATTACTTTAAGAAGCGAAAAACACAGACAGACAAGAAAGTGATTTTGATGTTTTCTTTTCAAAGTAATATGGTAGAACCTTGACAGCACAATGTCCTTTATGTCCATTCTAATTGTCTCTACACACATAAAGACGGTCATTTCCGGATACTCTTTTTTTAAAAAACGTCTAACATGTTTCTGTTGAGACCAACTTGAAGAAACATGTAACGAAATAGTGAAACGTTATATTGGAGAATGACTGGTAACTTGATAACCATCATTTATTTTCTGTTCTTTAACTATTAGTCGTTATTTTATATTTCAAGTGCAATGTCTTTGTTTATTTGTTTAATGCTTTGTTTGTATTTATTTTTAAATTTATTTTATTGTATTTTTCCTTCCAACTGGTATGAATGCTCGTCACTTGAACCAAAGATAATGTGTGCAGCTAGTACCCAGAAGGGCCCAGGTTCCAATCCGCTAACGGCGTCTGTTGCACTCACTTTAGAAATTTAGGGAGAGGACTCAATGGTGATTGTGACAACGTGTGTAAAGAGTCTCGCTTCGGCAATCAGCCTCGACAAAATGCGATGCATTTACCCCTACAAATCATCCCGGAAGAATGTAAAAAAAGTTTTGACACTTAAAAAAAGTAAAAGTAAAAAGTTTTTTAAAAGTTTTTATGTGATCCTGTGTGTGGGTGGGAGGGGAGAAGGATTTATAAGACGAATTCTTTTATCGATATTTTCCGTTTTAAAATTATTTGTTGACAAATATGTGTTGTTCCAAAAAGGCTTGTGCATTCGAATGTTCTATTTAGCAAATCATATATATTTTTCCTTTTTTTTGGCACAATTTTAAAATGATGCATGTTTTTGTCAGTAAATAACGTAGGGAAAAAAAAATATGTAAATAATGACGTTATTGACAAAGAATTTGACCTTCTAACTTGCAGCAAAATAGAAATCATTAAATAAAATTTCTAATATTTATTTTTACATTATATTAAAGGTGAACGAGTTTCTCATTTTAATCTTTCAGTAATATCTAAAAATAATTCGAAACAATTATCAGTTATATTTTTTAAATATATTATTAAGGCCAGCCATTATCTGTGTATCCATTTTGGAAGACCTAGAAGGAGAAATAGGCTACTTTTTCTTGTTACTTTGTTTGCTATCATTTGCTTCTGTTGATAACCATATTTCATCAATCCATTTAGATCTCTCATTCAACACAAGCGATCACAACAAGCAAATATCAATTTATTTTTCTTTGCTTGATAAATTAAATTATATATGCTTAACACGTTTTACAATTCAATTTTGTAATAAGTATTCAGCAATATTTGGTTTTTAAAATGCTTAATTATTCTTGTAAACATCAAATACAAGGCATAGTAAGAATATATTTTTTGTTCTAATGCAGCTGGCAAATACTTAAACAGTGGTCTTTTTATGCCATAAGGGTTGCCTCGATGTCACGCATAGTACTACCCAGGGGATGCGTGTAGCTTGAAGATATGCTGTGGACGCGAGTAACATTACTCCCACAACGCTCTATGATCCTATTAGACTGGGACCTACTGTTTAAGGCGGATTCCGAATCGCTACAGACATCCATAGCACCGCAGGAGCCCGAACCCGAATATCTGCGGTACCGAGCGCTAGCCACTTGACCATCAAGCCCTGAATGAGTGAATATAGTAGAGTGAATTATTTTCATTTTGCATCTTTGAAAATTACTTTCTATAATAATTTCCTCCCCATCTTACATCCTTGCAGAAACGTTTAAGAAGAAAATAGTTTTACGCGCAAGTGTCATGATCCCTTAAATATAACTACAAAATCGTTTAGTAATTCACGTCACATAAAATTCAAGCTTACATAAAATGTTTTCATTATTTATTACCCATTGCGTGGTTTACAGACACGGGGGTATTTTTATTAAAGGTTCAATTACGTGTGCAGATGAGATTAGGGAGATAAAAATAGCATCGAGAGTCTTTCTTTTTTTTCTTTTTCGTTCCCCTTCTACTTTTAATGATATTTTTTACAGTTAGATAAAGAAATGAAGGACTCCCATAAAAGAAGCTGATGAATTATAAACATCGTTTTCCTGAAGAGGTTTCGCTTATTGGAGCGGCGTTCTGTGATTGCTTAATTGACGGCTGATCTCTCTCTCTCCGTTGTGTTGCAAGGACTCGGAAATGGCTCGTAAAAACCAATCTTGTTTCTCTGGATTTAAATCATTTCTACTTGATGTCTGTTTGTACTACTGTCTCACGAGAATGAATGCTTCAGCTACCACTGAGAGTTGCTTTCAAAGTTTATTTTTAATGACCAGGGCCAGATTTTCCTATAGGCTAACTAGGCTTCAGCCTAGGGCCTCAAGATCAAGAGGGGCCAACATTCAAATTGTTAGCAAAATTAGAATGACACTATTCTAAAAACAATAAACACTAAAACACTGGATCGAAAATAAGAAGAAATTCTACACATACGAATAACAAACAAACATAAAAATGTATTGGTTAAGCGCGTTCGGCTCATTGGGTCTGTTCGTTTGTATATACTAGATTGCACCAAAGTAGAGTTCATACGTTCACTGATCGCTATGGCAAATACTGACATGCCTTATGCTACTAAGCTCTGGTTTGTTCTTGCATAAATAAAGTGTAGATTGGAACAGACAAACGAACAGATCTATTGATATCCCGACGTTCGGTTATATTCGTATTACTTCGATAATATGAAATACGTGTTAATGTTACTAGAAAAGAATCTTATTTTTTATTCTTATCTTTATTATTAAAATTTAATATGATATACAATTGATTTTTCTTTTTTTGTGATCTGGAATTTTTGAATAAAGTTCCATTTTTGGTTTAGTTTAAAACATAAAATTCATAATAATTCATACTTAAACTTTAAATGCGAATTATTATGAAATGAATTTATCTGAATTGAATTTGCTTTTAATCTTCAATGTATTGAATATATTTAATTTAATTTGATAGAAAATATGATAATTTTTATTGCATATTTTATTTTCGTAGTCAAAGATTTTATTATTTGAATTTTGTTACTTTGTAAATGTTGTGTGTTATGCTTGATGAGTTATTGTTACAAGTACTCTATAGGGTGCTGCGAATAAATGCCCAAATAAGTCTTCTCGACTTTTTTTTTTTTTGTACCACATTTTTTACAAAGATTAGTACCCATTACAACATGTGCATTTAACATATTGATATATATCCCAGTAATGATGTATTTTATTATCTCTCATGTAATTTACAAACTTAAAAATGGGAGGTGAAAGGGTCTCATAAGTGGAATGGCCTAGGGCCTCTTTCATCTAAATCCGGCCCTGGCTTTGACAATGAATTAGCTATGGCAACTGATCATTTTAAAACAGGAATATTGGTAACTCATTCGGTATTTACGTGTTAATCTCATGCCAGCGATTGATCTCTTGTAACAACAACCTCAGCAAGCATTAATATGAAAGATTGATCGTTCGTATTAGGATTTTCCACCCCCAACAATATTCTAACATTTTACATTTTCTGCAACATTTTTCTCTCGAAATAAAACTTTGTTGACATTCGCCGAATCCATGCGGCAATGGCAGCAATCAATAGCTGGCATGAGGTTAATATGTAAGTACTGCTCCCTCTAACAAAATATGAATTTAAAAATCCACAAAATTAGTTAATAATAACTCATGAAGTTAAAAAATATCTGAAAAGTAAATAGTAAATCTCAAATTAAAAATTAAAATTCAGTTTTCGCTTTTATTTGTGTCACTTCTGTTCAGAGAGGCTTGATGGATAGCATATCGAGTACTCAAATTAAGAGATCCGGGTTTGAATTAACAACAAGTAAAAGATAACTAAAACTCTAGCATCTACACCGAATTAAGAGCACGATAAATCTGTAAGTCAGAATATCTTTCAATTAGGTTCATAGAAAAGTGTACGAATTCCATTAATGTATCTCTGAAATATGCATCAAAGAGAAGCGCACATAAAGTGCAAGGGGGTGTACTCTTCCTATTCAAAAAATGTAAATGGAAACTGTGCCCTTCTGTTAATGCTGAACTTACTTCAAGTTCTATAACATAACGTTCTTAACGTCTAATTAACACCCTCACATGCCAAAATATTCGTAAATTACTTAGGCAGAATAGGAGGGGTGATAGTACACACATCTAACTCCCTGGCACTACAGCCCATGGTGGGCTAAGACCGTCTGCCTACTGGCAAATTTCGAGACAGGAGATGGTTTCGTTTTACAGGGTAGGATTGTCATCCCTTCGTCCAACAGTCATATTAGACAGAGACCTACAGTTTAAAGTGGATTCCGAATCACTACAAATATCCATGTCACCGCTGCTACTCGAACCTGAAACCTGCGTCACCCAACACCAGAGCACTAAGCACTCCACCATCAGATTCCAATACATACCTCAAAACTAACAACATTTACTATGAAAGATCCCATTCTACTGAGTATCTGAAAGGCATATATTTAAATGCACAAAGTGAACTTTCAGCAGTGAATTAATGAAAACACACGCCGCGTAATCTCATTTATTTAGATCAGAGAAAGACTCAAAATAGATTATTACAGAATAGAACGAAAGAGCTCCCGCAAAAGACTCCTGGTGTTGTGCTTATCCTGTCCATTGCACCAACGATCCTCACAAAGAGATTTTCCATGAAATCCATGGCTATCTCGTACATTAAGGGTTTCATGTACTACATTAATAATTGGAAGTCTTGAGGACGTAACGATTTTGAAGAATAACTTTGCTTTAGCAGGTCTTCCGTTGAATCTTATTGGGGCAATTAAATCAGTTGTCAATTTTGCTTGTTTTCTTTCGAAATTTCGAATTCAACAAAACCTTGACGGCATTTTTATGGAGAAGTGATACTTTTCCAACAAAAAGACTTGTGTTTGTTGTTCGTGTTTTGTAATGACGTTTTGCTGATTAGAATCATCGAAGATTCCCCTCCCCCTCCCCCTGATATTCAGAATGAAACAACTCTACAGTCTATAGTAAATATTGTTCGTCTTGTTTTGACAAAAAGTCTATGACACCAACTAAAAGATTTTCGACTCCTGAGTGGAATTTTTTTTTATCGACTCCGGGCTCTTGACTGTAATATCTCCTGGCTGACCATAATTTTATGAACTACAATCCTTACTAATGAATTTTGAAAAATTGTGAAATAAATTTAATGATTTTTACTGAACCCCCTATATCTGTAAAAAAGCTTTTGAATTAACAAGGTACTTTTTATAACACATAATCATTGCACTCACTTTTTATCTTTTTACTATCCTCTAAATTTGCTTACAAAACATATCCTATAAAAACAACAAACTAAATTAACAGATATGCAAAGTATTATAGAATAGCTGAAGGCAAGTAAAAAAAAGAAAATTGTACATTTTATTTACAAAAATGCTATATTTGTAATACATTCAAACTTATCTGTTCTTAAAAATAAATAGCTTCTATAGTAGGTTCATTATTGATCTAAGATAGCTTTTCAGAAGCCTCAACGCTGAGGAAAGTCTATCACTACTTACTTCAATTGCTACTAAATGAGTGTCTTTCCTATCGACTATATTGTGGAAGGATGCAATTGAATTGCCTTTTTAACATTTGATTTTAAAATTGTTAAACGATGACAATTTCGTATTAAAAATTAAAGCCTAGGGGCTAAAGTCTACCTTGAGTATGCATTGTCGGACCAAGAGGACTCGCATGAAAATGACACGAAAGATCGATTTTATCACTTGTTCTGGAATACGAAACCAGCTGTTTTAAGTCGCGCTGAATCACGCTTCTATTTTTACAAAACTCAGATTCAATCTGCGCTTTGTGTGTTAAAATGAAACCGACAAATAAGTGTCGTGATAAACAAAAACGGAATTATCGTGAAGAGATATGAATTCATAGGTGTGCATATGAAAGTCCCATTGACTCAGTCAAAAATACTCTTTCCAAATTTGCATACATTTTCTTGAAACGATTTCAGCATTAATCAAAGGTTTGTTAAACTTAATAAACATAACATAACATTATTTTTTTTTTTTTTCTAATGCAGCTTGCAAATAGACCGTGATCTTTTATGACATAAGCAATCCTGCACCGACGTTACTCACTTTGCACTACCCAGGGGGCGCATGTAACATGAAGTTAAGGCACGGACGCGGAGAAACAATGCCCTCGCAACTCTCTACGATCATATTAGACCGGGACATACGGTTTAAAGTGGATTCGAACCACTACAAACACCCCTCACGGCAACGCCGGGATTTGAACCCAATACCTGTGACACCGAGCGCCAAAGCGCTAGCCACTCGGCCATTAGGCCCTAAACATAGCATTATATATATATATATATATATATATATATATATATATATATATATATATATATATATATATATATATATATATATATATATGTTGCCTGATGGGAGTTTTATGGATTTTCCCCCATATAATATTCAAATAAATATACAGTTACCCCTAAAAGTCCTCTGAATCTTCTTCCTTTTTCACTCGTCGGTGGTCTGTTTACTATGTACACGGAAGAGCACGAGACCACCCGATTTACAGCGAAAAGAAGAAGATGAAAAAGAAGAAAAATCTAAAACTCGTTTAACATGACTAAAACATCATTCTATTTTGTGTCTTTAAGTCAAAAATAATCACACCATGGTTGGAGAATTGGACAAAACACTTCTGACTCCGGAGTCGAATTTTTTTATATCGACTGATTTCCGATTCCTAGCTTCGACTCTTGACTCGTACATAAAGAGCAGTAATTTTATAAACTACTATCTACAAAAAATCATTTACAAAATTTGTAAATGATTTTTACTGAATTCATATACATCTGTAAAAATTTCTATAAATCAATTTTTTTTACAATTTTAAATGTCTTGTATTTGCAGCAACTTAAATACTTATAAAAAATGCTTAGATCCTATATAAAAAAAAAAATAGCTTCCAAGACCTTTCATTGCCTATCCAGGGTAGCTTTATATAAGTCTCTTTGCCGAGAAAAGCCTCTCGACATTGACTTGGTTTGTTGGTAAACCAATAGCTGTCTTCTATTGGTTGTGTTATTGAAAAATGCAATTAAATTGTCTCCTTAACATTAGTTCTCTACTCCGGGTCCTCATCTCTGCTATGAACGCTGTTTATCTGCCGTTGTAGTGGCACTCAAAAACAACAATTATACTATGGCTTATACATATTATGATTTTTGTATGAAGTTTATCACATTCCTGTGGGATAATAATGTTGAGTATCATATAATAATATCTTGATAGTAATAGCAAACTTTCACTTATTATTTTGCGGCAAAGACAATAATAATATCAAAAGCTAATATTTTAACACTTTTTTGTTTGAGTTCTGCCGAGTTTTTTTATGAAAAGTAGGTGCCAAGAATAAAAAATTTCGATTGGCTAAACATTTGCAATATTTATATAAAAGTCAAAGAAAAGAAAACTCTAAACTTGAAAAGATTTTTCCTAGTAGAAGTTAGAATACATATATTCTATGCAGAAATAAAATGTTGATGCCTTAAAAATATACCTGATTACATTATAGGAAATATTTCTGCAGGAAACACTAATATGATAATGCAAATGTGTTAAAAAAATATAAAAGTTGTATGAAATAAATGAATAAAAAACAAATGAAGGAATTATTTCTTAAATTTAAAAGTCGACAGAAATTTTCAAAGTCAGAGATGCGACGCAACCACAATTAATCTGCTGTTCGTTAAAAAACGTATCGCGCTGGGGTAACCCTTAAAAGAGGCCCCGCAGAACGTTTTCTGCATCGATACCTTTACAAATAGCTTCGCTGCAATGCTCGGAAGCGTTACCCGTCTGCTCGTTCTGCTTTAGTAAGTACGACAAGTGTCGGATATAACGATGCCGTCAAGGTTAGATGGTTTCATAATTAAAATCGAACACTGCTTTGAGCCCAGTTGTGTGTGTGTGTGTGTGTGTTTGTTTGTTGAAAAGCAATCGCCTAACGTGAGAAAAATGTAATTGAAAAACTTGGACCCATGCATCTTCACCATTTATTGGAAAATTCCTCCATTTGTTGCAGTAAAAGTTTCATGTTTAAACACAAAAATATTTTACGGGTGTTTTTTTTTTTTTTTTTTAAACTTTAGCACATGTGAAGAGTCATTGTCACCAAAAATTTTAAATTATCTACTCATTAATAATTAACTTTCTGAGACAAAATACTAGGTTATCTGTAACAATTTAACAATCTTACGTTAAAATTTAGATTATCTTCACCACCATCTGAAGGAAGTTCACAAATAAGTTTCTACTTTTTTGTAGTCATATATACAATTCACATATGTAATATATATATATGTAATATATCTTCATACATGTAATAAATTCATAGATTCTTCAAAGATTCTTATGATAAATGATTTTAAAATCTTTTGCTCTCTTACAGATATTTTAATAACTGTCACCCAAAACGAAAGAAAATACTTATTTACCAAAATTCAAACGTTTCATTCGTAAATATTGAAGCAGCATCAAGAATGTATAGAAAGTGTCAACAACAATGTTCACAAATTTTCTAGAATTCTTTTGAAAAGAAAAAATGTACGGGATAAATCTTTGCTCTTTGCTTTTACTTAAGAGTTCTAATTGAAAATTATTTTCGCAACATTTTGTACTTATTCAGATTAAAAAAACCTCCGAACAGATTTAAAAAGCTCCAATTTTTTTTTTTAATTATTTAATTGTTAACTAATATGGAGTAAATCCAATTATTTTATCAGAAGACAAGAAGTCGCAAAATGCCAACGTCATATGTTATTTTTTTTTGAGAAAAAAATTAAAAATTAAAATTTTAAATTTGAATTTCAAGAAAAAAAAAAAAGATAATTGAACACAGCTACAAAATCATGCAATGGATTATTTGATATCTTTATTCTATTAGAACAACTCCCTTTACAAAAAAAAAAAAAAGATAAATAAATAGTTAAATAAAAACATAATACATTTTGTGTCACTACATGAAAATTAAAATATATATATATAATAATCAAAAAAAGAGAGACGCTACTACAAGAATTCTAAACAAAAATATTTTCCTTACTATAATCTTTATACTGATTCTGAAAATCATTTTAAAATCACTAATGCTAAATCCAAAAATTTTCGTGAAAATTTTAATGAAAGAATTAAAGTTTTCGCGAAATGACGGATCTGTTTGTCCACAATGATCTTTATGAAAGCTAAATAATCTTCATTTAAAAAGAAAATCTTACTTTTCCTCAATCTTCAAAACTTGAGATGAAATTCACCTTGTCTTCTATAACTGAGTGAATTTGGGTTGAAATTACATACCAAGAGGCTTGATATTTCATTGAAAATCATTTATCAAAATTGAAAATCATCGATTTGATTTCTTTTCTTTTTAGAGATAAAAGAAAAGATAATGATACTTTTTTTGATGAAAATTAAAATTCTGATTGATGTAGGGTCACTGCAAATGATTTTTATTGGGAAAGAAGATATCCATATATATTTTTTAATATAGTACATAAAAAAAAAAAAATCCTTAATGTGAATTTTTGCTTCCAAGTAACAGGAAAATATTTAATTTATTTATTTTCCCAGTTTCTAATTACAAATCGATCTATCTTCATTTTCTAATATTCGTTTATTTTATATAAAGAATACTTGATTTAAGATTTTCTCTGGAGATTGCTGAGCTATATTTGGAGTAAGTAGTATTGGAAAATGAATGTTGATAGTCGTCATATTCAATATTCCATTGTTATAAAAAAGAGAGAAACAAGTAAAAAAAAGCATATAAATTTGTGTATTATTGCAAAAATTGTTATGATGATGAACTAATGACATATTTGTCTTATAATAACTTTGACACATTAACTGAGATGTAAACATTTTGAGTTATGCTACATAACAGCATAACTCAAAATAATCAAACAATTCATTTAATTAGTTTTAAATTTTAATATTAAACTGGTAAATTATTTAGAATAACTTTCTAAAACTAGGATTTTAATAAGAAAAAAAAAAACCATCTTTTGTTTTCCTCGAATTCGAAACTTCTCTTACGTCATACTTCTCTGAAGAAATTACCCTAGCTTAAAAATATGCTATCAAATTATTCTGAGTAAGTATTTTTAAGACATTTTCTAAAATTGTGTGAATTTTTTTAATTTTTTTTTTTAAATTTTGATTTGGGTGAGAAAATGATTCTCACTTTGAAAACAATACATTATTAACTTCAAGATGGCATCACGTCAAAACGTGCTTTCATATTTCTTTGGATAAGTTGCAAACGGCCATTTTGAGTGGCGTGTGGCGGTTTCGTCCACGATTTCATACGACGTTCATCATTTGTTTAATTAAAGGTAAGACTATAAACACTGTGCTAAAAATAGACCCTCTACGTTACCCCTTAAAATCTTTTGCCTAATTAATATTCAATTATTTTACATATTCTATATTTTGAATGTCGCTAAATTATGCCGGATGTATAGTAGGAGTCGGTGTGAGTCAGCCTTCAAAATTATGAAAAAAATATGTACGTTCTTGTTGCGGTTTTGATGAAATCACGGAAAATTTCAGTATTGAGTTATTAAAAGAGTGTTTTCTATCACTTGAGTTCGGAAACCACAGGTATTTTCCAGTTTGTGTCCCATTTTTAGTAAAACTTGCTTAAGTGAGCGCCGCCCTTTGATGGTAAATCTTTTGAGTGATGGCTACTTTTTTGTACGGGCGTTTTTATCTTAATGCAATTAATTAAAAATACTTAACTAATTTCTAGTAACCAGGGTATTGTATTTCTCTCATTTAATTTTTTGTTGAATTATGCCCATAAACATAACCCTGGACATGCATGTGGTCCTGTTGTTTGTTACATTGCATGGTTTCGGTTGTAATAGAATCGGCATCGGTTAAAATTTGTATAAATTTTGTTTTATTTTAAAAAGCATATTTTCTAATTTGATTATTATTGGGTATTGCATTTAATTCGTTTCTTTCAAAATGTACCAAAAATAATAAAGATCGTGCTATATTTTCCCAAATATTAATGATTTTCAATCGTATGTTTTTTCCAATTGATGTGTCTATAGAATGAATTCTACAAAAATTATTTTTCTTTCCTATTATATTCTATATATCTTGTTCTTGGTAATATCTGCTTTTAAGTTAGGAGAAATTTTTTGTGTAAATATATAATATTTTGTAAATACAAATTTGAATAAGTATTTTTTAAATTGGTTTTTATTCGTTAATTTATTCTTAAGTTAATTTTATTTTTCATTTGTTTGTTTATTGATATTATTTATTTCCTAGGTTATTTATTATTTTAAATAATAAAAATCTTTTATTAAAAAAAAAAATTTTTTTTTTTTGTGCAGCTAACGTTTTATAGATTTTTAATTCTTTAAATTTGAGCCTGTCAATGAAAATCAATAAAATATTTTTAGAAAAATTATTCCATACATAACTTTTTGCTTAAATTTAGTTCGATTTATATTTACAATTAAGTTTTCAATTTTTACATTTGCATTAGTAATCAAAATTTGAATTAGAAAATTTAATTTTGCTCATTAAAATTGTATTCTAATAATTTATAAGACTGTAAAGGAAAAAAATAAAAAATAAAAACCTCAATATTTTTTTCAAGATTGAATTTGAGGAAGGAATGATTTATTGAAGAAACAAAAGTAGTATTAAGACCTTCACTTTTTCTTAAAGAAAGTTTTTATTGTTTACAAGGAAATCAAATACTTGCTTTTTACAGGTGTATTGAAAATCCATTTGTGTTCATAAAAATGTTAGATTTTATTTTAGTTTTATATCGGAATGGTAATGATCATATGAATTTCTCAATGGAAATAATTCTAGTTTCAATGTGAATTAATTTTTTTTAGTTTAAAATAAATTGCAACTTGTACATTAAAAACATCAGTTTAGAAATTTAAACCTATTTATAAATAAGAAGTTGCTTTTTAAAAATGCATATGAAATGAGATTTTTTTTTAATTTTAAAGTGATACAAAATTTTTTTAATACATTACAAATATACATAATCCCTCCTTCAATATTGAAAGCTGTATTGAATTTAATATTTACTTTACATTATGAGTTAAATATTATGTTTGTTATGAATTAAAGCAATTTTAAATTTTATAACATTTTAATCGGGTGGCTTTTTAAGTTATTTTTTTTTAAAATCTTCGAAAATATAATTTTCAACTTCAGAATTAGTTTTTGTTTCATTATTAAGGATTCCCTTTTTTTTTTTTTTTAAGAAATCTGTTTTTTGTACTTCTAGGTTAAATTTAATCTCTAATATTCTGAAAAGGTAGGTTATCTGTGTTATAAAAAGATAGTGTGTGACAAATATATGGTAGTCTAGACTTTCTCTTATACTACTAGTTGGCTGTACTGATAACATCATTTTAGTGTTGATGAACTAGCTGTAAAAAACAGATAAGATTCAAGGAATCTGAATGAAATTTTTGTCATTGATAAATCTTTAGGGTTTTTAGAAATACTCTATATATCATTATATAACTTTTATCACCATTGCATTCTTATTTTACTAATTGGTATTCTTTTTCAGGTGATTAAAGAGTAAAAAGCAGCAAAATGCCTAAACCGGTAAAAAAAAAATTCATTAATTTTGATGTTCAGGGAAATTTGATAAAAGAATACTAAATGAAGCATATTTCAAAGCTTATGTTGTAATATTGATTAGCTTAAAATTAGTTTTATATTTAATTTTCCATGAAATAGTATATATCACGAAAGATATGCTCCTTTAAATTAAAAGATAAATTGCCAATGAATTGTCGTGAACTTTTTCATATTAAGTTATATTTATATTTTATCTATTAAAATAAAATATTATTTTTTAACCGCATAAAAAAAAAAAAAAATTTAAGGAATAGTTGTAGATATTATCATGCATGGATTTTTTGTAGGTTTCGGTTTGAATTTTAATTTCAATTCATTAAGAATTTATGAATCGCTCAAAGTGGGAAATGGATTACTTTTAATTTATTAAGAAATCTGACATTTTATAAGTTTTTCTTTTTGTGATCTGGATAATATTATGCATAATACAATTATTATAATTCAAATAATGTAAAGAGATATATTAATTTTTTTATTTATTTAAAAACATGGTAGTAATTTTGTAAAATGTGGATTAAAATTAGTGTTATTGTAATGAAATGATAATGATTTTAAAATGGTTTACACTTGTTTCAAGCTAGCAAAATATTTTGTTTGTTGTATTAAATTATTTTTTAAATTGCTAAACTTTTTGAATTTTATATAGTATCTTTAAAAATAAAAACATTTGATTGGCTTTAGGATTAAAGCTCTTGATTATATTCAACTATATGGCATTAAAAAAAAAATCGACTTGTTAAATGAATATATTTTTAAGGTAGATTTTTATTAAACCAATTATATTTGCCTGAAAAAAAAAAAGAGAAATGTTAGTAAGCTGTGTATTTATTGTATTTTTTCAACTGAAGATTTTAATATAATTAAACAATATATATATTTTTTTCCCAGGTAAATGTTCGTGTTATAACGATGGATGCTGAGTTGGAATTTGCCATCCAGCCCAACACTTCAGGGAAACAACTTTTTGATCAGGTATGCATTTATATTTAGAAACTGTATCTTTGATGTAGTTAGAAAACTTGCTTTAGATTGAACTGGCAAGTATATTCATTCAGAATGAGCTTATTAATTTTTTTTAAATATGAATAAGTGTTTTAAATAAGTTTACTTTTATTGTGTCTGTTAATTTTTAAAAACAAAAAAATGTTTTTACAACTATCTTTTATATGAAAAAATTTAATAAAAAGACAATTAAAAAAAAATTAATAAATCTAATTCAGTTTGATTTATTACAACCATAAAGAATGCAAGCTAATAATTAAAGTAGAAATTAAGGTGCCTACGTATTAACGATACCTTAACGAAGTTGTGCTAATAAAGAGCACACGCCGCCAACCTAGGCAGATTTGGCGGTTTTTAAGTGGCACCAATCTATTCTATTGGTTTGGTAACCTTAGTAGCTGTTAGATTGGCGACATTTAAAACCGCCAAGGTACCAAAATTAATTTAAGAATAAATTAAAAATTTTGAGTACTTTATAATTTTTAAAGATAAATTTTATTATAGAAACTATTTGCTAAAATTCTCATTTTTAAAATTAATAGGTTTCTTTAAATATGAAGAATGAAACCATTTTATTTTATAATAATTTGTCATGGCTTTATAAAACGCGTGGTAGTAATGCTGGTTCATAACCTTTATGCTCTGCAAAATATCCTTGATAACAAAAAATACAATCAGCAATTACTGTAAATTTTGATTTATTTCGACAAAATTTTCCAATTTTGGAGAAGTGTTGAGGGTATCATCTAAAGCTTAGATTCTTTTTGTTTCTGGATCATATTGAAAATCCAGGTTTCATCACACACAATTAATTTTTAGTTCTTTGAAGTTGAAAATGAATGTGTAAGCATTAAGTTTCTGGCATTTTTTTTTTTTTTTTCCCTCTGGTGTTCGAACCTTAAAACCATTTTGGCATAAATTTCATATTGAGATCTTCCAGCAAAAATTTTCATACTGTCTTTTTTTTTGTTGGTAGTTTTGGATATCATTTGAAGACACTGTGTCAATATTCTGTTCTAACAATCTGGCTTAATGTTTTTTGTATTTTCACGAGATTTTGGAGTTTTCTGCCATCCAGATTGTTCATCTTGCACTTCATAAAGGCTTGTAAATCACTTGTGCCGTTTAATCACTCACATATGGGACATACAGTTTAATCCATAAGCTTGAATAAACATTTGTAAATAATCCATGGTGTTTTTTGTTAGCAATTTAATCAAAATTTTCACATTCTGTTCAAGTTTAGAACTTAAAATTTTAACGGCAAGCACAATCACAGCTGGCAAAATTTTGGGTCAGATATGTTCAAGGTCATTGTTCTTGACTTGTTAATTCATTCTTTTGCATTCAAAGGGCCAGGATTAAAAAATATTCTAGTCCTGTTGTTTAATAGAGATACGTCCTATGTGTATGAATTTTAAAATGAAAGGAATTGTAATTTTTTTTTTTTTTTAGTCATTTAGATTAATAACCTACTTGAGGGTATAAAAGGTTTCATCAATAGTTTGAAAAAAATCTTGTATTAAAAAAAGTAAATTAGATTTAATTGTCAATGATATAATAATCTGTCTGTTTAGGAATGTTTGAACTTTATTCTATGAGAATGGGAACCTTATTTATTTACATATAATTAATAGGAATGTAATTGCTTTAAATCTAACTATTTAAAAATAATTAGTAATATGTGAAGTATTAAAACTAAGTAGATAATTTTTTAATCAGTAAAGAACTCTCATTATATTATTTGTCTAATTTTAATCTGAACTTGAGCATTATATTAAAAAAAGTTTATATGAATATTAAAAAGTTAATATCATATGATAAAATGGTTTTGGGTAATAACTGAAGAATATTAGAAATTTAAATTTTCTATTTCTTTTAAAATATATTTAAACAAATTGTTTGATATTGCCGAGAGAAGTTGGTAAGCATATATACATTATAAATAATCCCTAATGTTAGTTTACTTGGGAAAGGGGGGGGATTTAGGACTTAATTTTAAACCACTCCCTTAAAATTTGAAACTGTTTGCGAGGTTTATTTTTCTCGTTAAAATGACATTTAAGTATTCATATGTCATTAAGTATTCATATTTAATTACAAGTTTTAATCTTCTAAGATGTCCTTTATAAAATAATTTCGATTAAAAGTTTGTACTACTTCTTTAAAAATACTAAGTATAAAGCATTTAAGAATTATTTACAGGAAGGGAATAAACCTATAATCTAATTCTAGCAACTTAGAAAGTTATGATCTTTAAAAATATCATTTATTAAAATCTTAAAGATTTAATTTTGTTTTATTACATTACTAACATTTCTGATTTTCATTTATTCATTAATTTAGCTTTTAAATCTGTTAATTTAAACAAAAAAAATATTTTGTATTTGCTAAAATATTTTATATTTTAGTTTGTTATAAATTATTACTTATGTTTATGTTTAGTAAATTAAGATTAAATTTGAAAAATATTCTTTAATGGCAACTTCTCTTACAGGTTGTTAAAACTATTGGTTTGCGAGAAATATGGTTTTTTGGACTGCAATACACAGATAGTAAAGGATTAACAACTTGGTTGAAGCTTAATAAAAAGGCAAGTTAAATTACCTTTTTATTAACAAAGATCTAAATATAAAAGTTCATTATTTACATTTTTTAATGAAATGTTTCATTTCTGCTTTTAATATCTGATATAAAATATTCTATTATTTCTGTAACCAGATTTTTTAATTTACTACTTATTGTTTTTTAAAAGGTTTATTTTTATGTGTTACAAAAATAGAAATATGCATGTTTTAGTTGTAAATATAAATCTTCAGTATTTCCTGTAATTGTTGTCTAGTTAGATACTTAAAATAGTTTTATGTTAATAGTTTTGTTACCTAATGATTTTACATATTTTCAAAAATGAGCTTGGAGGATTTCTATTATAGTATTATATTTAAATTTTCAATTTTTAATGGCTTTTCTTATTTAAAAATTAATAAAATGTCATATTTTGAATGTTAAATGATAAAAATTTATTCAGGTAAAAATTCTAATTTTTGTTTAATTCTAAATTTCTAATTTTTTTTTTTTATCAAAGAATTTTATGAAAATTATATATTTGTAAAAAAAAATTTTTTTTTTTTTTTTTAAAGATTTAAAAATATATTTTTCATAATCAATATTGCAACTTTTTTTTTTTATTAGAAAGATATATTTAAATGTTAAGGGTATTTTTACTTGAATTGGTTTCGCTTTTTTATGTAGGTTTTGAACCAAGATGTCAAAAAGGAAAACCCATTGCAGTTTAAATTCCGTGCCAAATTCTACCCTGAAGATGTATCAGAGGAATTAATTCAGGATATTACTGTGGTAAGTATATATAAAAAATTTATAACCTGTTCTGATAATTTTGATCTGTGCTGAATGTATTCGAATTGCCTTAGTATCTTGGTAGTTGTGAAACTTTTAATACCCTATTAAAAGAAAACATTCATGGTAGGAACCCTTCTTATCATAAATTCCACTTTCACGTTAAATTAATTTTTTTTTTTAGATTTAATAGTTAAGGCTTATTTCTGTTAAGAATCCATAATCGCAGTAGACTTTTAACTTATCAATTTATCAAATTAAAATGTTTAAAACATTAGGCTATTAAAAATGTAATGAGACTTGAGTTTATTTTCAGTTAATATCAAAATGCAGATGATTAAATTAAATTTTAAATAATATAGCAATTCCTGTTTTTAAAAATTTCTCAATTTACCTTTGCATAAGTAAGACCTAGAATCTTTATAAATATGAACCTTAAAAGTTAGATTTCATAATTAAAAATTCATTATTTATAAGTATGCTATTATGAAAGAATTGAACATTTTTCAATTTTTTTTTATACTTGTAATTTTAATTGATTGATTTAAGGTAATTGAATTTTATTTTAAGGAAATGCATTCATATTTCTTTACAAGCCCTACGTTTTGATACATTATAATTGTAGTAAAGTACTAGTTGTTTTCGGTTTATCTTTTTCTGTCAATGTTATTGTATCTTTTGTCTCGTATAATTTTAAATACAGTATATCAAATTCTTATTTTGCATTCTATTCTATTTTATTTAATTTATAACCTTGCTGGCATAAGTATTTAGTTTGGTTATTAAACAAAATGATAAGTTGTAAAATTATGTAATTTTTTTGTTAAATGCATTTAGTTATAATACAATCAACTTTTAATATTAATATTGCTATCTTACATGATAAGACTTTTGCTTAATCTTTTAGCATTTAATTGCATTAATGCTTAATCTTTAGCATTTTTGCATAGTAATATCAGGACTACCCAAAATTGTGAATTTTAAAGTTTATTTTCGTCTGGCTTCCGACAACTGATTAATGGATTGTTACTCTTCATAGTTTATCAGAGCTTTAGAAAAACAATATAATGGATGTTGTAGGCAACATCACTTTTCTGCGTGACAATGAGATGGCCGAGAAATGTTTGAAAGGAGTATGCAAAGAATGCATGGCCAAAACTAAGCAAAGATTTTTGCAGAAGATAATCCATTGTTGATATTGACTAATTGTTGAATCCATTGTTAATGTTAATGAAACTAACAAACTAGGAATCAATTCATACAAATTGATCTAAATTTTTGTAGAAGTTCAATGGCAAGACGAAGTGACATTGATGCTATGTCTTGTTATTTACAACTACTTATTGATGAAACAAGAAAAGAAACTGTTAGATAATTCCTTCTCATACAAAAAAAAAAAAAAAAAAAAAAAGTCAAATGAAGAACCTTCCTTAATATAAACATGGCCTCTTTACTCAAACTTGTTTTGATTTTTTAAAGAATATCTGGTGAATAAAACTTTATTAGTAATAAATAGGACTATAATTTAATCAACATTAATATTTATTTTTAATGTATTTAATTATACTATGAAATAATTTATAAAGTGCTTCCTTTTTATTTTTTTTTTTTTATTTTCTGTTCTGTATTTCACTTATCATTTAAGTGTCAAGATAATGTTTCTTTTGGAGCATGAACTTATTGGAACATATTCTGTCTTCTTGTAATAAGCAAATCTTGGTACATAAATATAAAAACTGTATTGTAGCACTGATTTTTAGTGTTAATTTTTTTAATATAATATAATAATACTTGTCTATTATGTTGAATTACATACTTTTGATATATAATTGATACTTTTCTATTATGTAGAAATTATTACCCTTATGAAAAGTTAAGATAATTTAATGTTGAATTTATTAAAGAATTTGTTTCTTAATATGCTTGTTTGATTTTTATTCAGTATTCTTTATTCTGCCATCACTCGTTACTTCCGTTATTCTTATATTTGAAGTTTTAGAACTAGAGAAATTTTTTTTTTTTTTTTTTTTCAAATATAAACCAACCATAAACTATACGCATATCCATGTATTTGATAAAGCTTTTCATGGAAGTTTTGGTTCTAAATTTATAACATCTATGATGAAATTCAGTAAGGTATATTTAGCAAGCACCTTGTATATAGTATAAATCACTTGATGACTAGCTATTCCGTAGATACATAGCGAGTTGCTGCCAAGATATGTTGGTATATTGTTTTCCAGTGTTGCTATTTATGAGATCTTTCATTAATGTATAGATTCTTATTTATTATAGGTTGGATAATTACTGATTATTGCTATAAATTAATATGTATTCCATTAATATTATAATATAAAAGTAATTTATGAATTTTAAGTTTTTAATATTTTTAAAGTTCTGTATGTTATTTTTTAATATTAGCAATCAGCATAGAAAACATGTAAAAAAAAGTATTTTATTATTATAGTATTTTCAATAAAAATTCCTAATGTTTTAAAACAATGTTTCTTTCACAAGCGTTTGTTCTATCTGCAAGTGAGAAATGCAAAATTAAGTGATGAAATTTACTGTCCTCCTGAAACATCTGTATTATTGGCTTCCTATGCTGTCCAAGCAAAACATGGAGATTATAATTCAGAAATTCATAAACCAGGATGCCTAGCAAATGATAGACTACTACCACAACGGTAAGTATTATTTTTAAATTTCATCATTTTATTAATGTGAGACGTATATTTCTAATTTGATCAGAATTTAGGTTTTAAGTGGTGAATATAAAATACTCATACCAAATTAAAATAAGATAATGATCTTAACTGTTGAAAATATATCAACTATTTTGAAACAATTTATGTTTAGTTTAAATTAAATGTAATGTCTAATTATAAAATCATAAATTTAGAAACTGCTAAAAATTGTTAATTTTCCAGTTTTATAGTTTTTAAACAATTTTAAAATATTTATTATGTAATAACTGCATCTCGAGTGTCAAAAATAAATTATTAACCAAAATATTTTATCTATTATCTAAACCAGGAGTAATCAACCCACTGGCCGCATGCGGCCCGCCTTGAAAATTTTCCCCCGACCAGTGAGATTTATCACACTTTTACAAAATATATTTATTTTATAATGGCCAAAGTAGTGAAAACCAGTGTATTAAAAAATATACATTATTTGAGCATCTATATATTCAAAAATTGACTGCCGAAATGATGAGAAAAAAAAATAACTTTGATTTTAAAATAATCTTGAGAATATGACATATTGCCTATTTTATTTATGAGTTCACAGAGTAATTATATTGTGCAAACTCACGAGACGTGCACATCTTGGAACATCTAATATATCAGGTTCTATATTTCAGTTTAAGTGACGCTGTGATCATTCCTAGATATACACAGTTGTACGTTTAGTATCATTCTTATTATATTATCTATGTTTGCGTGCAAGAATAATAGTAAACACAATAAATCATGTTTCAATTTTTCACTCCAAAAAATATTTATAGTGGGTCTAAATCTAATATGGGGATATATAATTTTATATGCGGCCCACAGAGTTATGATGCATTTCCAAGGTGGCCCGCAAGATCATTTGGGTTGGCCACCCCTGATCTAAACCTCTTTTTTCTTTTTTGCAATTTTTTTTTTTTATTCATATCAATTCTATAATTTCCGAATTTGCATATTTTGTTTATTCATGACTTACCTAAACTTAAAGCTTGTGAACAAACAATAAGTAATTTTTAAAGAAAGTGACATTTTGCATATTTTAATTAAGAAAATTTATATTTTCCGAATTTATAACTGGTTACACACATAACAAAAGGAGTAAGGAGTTTATTATTTTTAGTTGGAATTTTAAAATATCTATTTTATAAAAGAGGTTTATGTGTATATCTATGCATTTTTATGCTCTAATTATATATTCCAATATAATTTTCTGTTCTCAATTTTTTAAAAATTTGTTTCTTTCAGAGTAATGGATCAACATAAGTTAACCAAAGAACAGTGGGAAGAAAGAATAATGAATTGGTGGGCAGAACATAAAGGCATGCCTAGGGAAGATTTTTATTTTTTTTTTTACATTAACTTGATTTATTATTATATTTTTTTGTTCAGTTATTTAATGAATGTTACTTCTGTTGCAGGGAAGATGCCATGATGGAATATCTTAAAATAGCTCAGGATCTTGAAATGTATGGAGTTAACTACTTTGACATAAAAAACAAAAAGGGTACAGATCTCTGGTTAGGTGTGGATGCCTTGGGTTTAAATATTTATGAAAAAGATGACAAGTAAGTTAATTACTTTTTATTAATTGCTTATATTTAATTGTAATAAAAATGAAATAATTTTAACAATATTAATCAAAGGAAATGACAACATATTAATGGAACTTTTACACTAAGTTTAACTATATTTGGGGAAAATATTAATTTTATGTTAATTTTTAATATAACGGACTTGCTAACATTATGAATTATAGCTTCAAATTATGATGCTACGGAAAGTGTTTGTAATACAAAAATTTTCTTATTAACTATGATTCTTTAATAGTTATTCATGGTAATGCACTATCTGAAATGGTATTTAACTTAGCATGAAAAGAATCTATGATCAAATTTAGATCTATTTTGTCTATAAACATATATTTTATATGTATCTAAATATGCATTTACAAAAATAATTTATGAACTCAAAATTTTTAAGTTTGAATGCTCATTTATAATTAAGATGATTAAAATTTAATCTTCAATATTTAATGTAAATATGTTAATATGATCTATTTTACAAAATGGATAAGATTTTGATCTACTTACTAATGCATAGAGATCATTGCCTCATATTCAATCATCATAACCTCTCAAAAGTATCTTTGTATGTTGATATTTATTATTATTTTAAAAATATCTTGGTGGAAATAATATAAAAATGTTTCTCTTCCACTGTATTAAAAATTGTAAAAAATGTTTACAACTATGTAGTTGTTGTTAAATGTGCTAAATTGACATCCTCGAAAGTTATGTCTAAGGCAATTTTTTTTTTTTTTTGTATTGATATTTTTATTGTTTCATTCTGTTTGAACATTTTCAAGAATATAAACTAATATTTTTTAATGTATAAATAAGTTTCATTACAAGATATGTTTGATGATTTTTTTTTTTTTTTTTTTTTTTTTTAACATTTTTAAAAGGATGATTATTTTAAACATGTTTAATTTGATAAAAATTTATTTATGTTTCTTACCATATCATGCATTATAAAATTATTAAATGAAAGGCATCAGTTTTAAAAAATCCTATTCTGGTTATTACAAAGATCATAAAAAAATATTCATTTTTTTAATATGTCATTTTTTAAAAGGTTGTTGATAAAAATTATTTATAGAAAATCATGTAATGCTTTGTTTTCATTTTCTCCTCCAGATTGACCCCTAAAATAGGCTTCCCATGGAGTGAAATAAGAAATATATCTTTCAATGATAAAAAGTTCGTTATTAAACCCATTGACAAAAAAGCTCCAGTAAGTAAAACTATCTTATACTGGGTATAGTTAAGATGTATTCTAAGTTTCATGTTTCGGTGTAATTTTAAAAAGATTGAAGTGAATATATATTTTTTTTTTTCCCTGCTTTCTCGTGCAAAAATTTAAAGTATTTTTAAAAATTGTAGTTAAGTTATATTGGTATAAAAAAAAAAAAAAAGACTGATTAAGTTGTCATTAAGACAGTTAATCTACTTGTTAAATTTTCAGTGCTTTTAAGAATGAAACCTTAGCTGATTTTTTTAATTCAGTATAAAGTGACATGAAAAATTGTTTATGGAGTATCATATTTGAAAGAGAATGTATTTTCATATTGTAAAGATGCATATTAAAATGTTAGATAAACCAATATATCTGAATTTTTAAGTAGAAATTGTTCTTTTTATACTTTAAACATTCATTTTGTTCACATTACATAAGTAGATCCACTGAAATATACTTTCTTCTAATTTTTTGCTATAACAATATATTTTTTAGATTTGAAAATTTCTGACACCAGCATTTTTTTTATTTAATGATTTAATTGAAATACAGATGACATATTTACAATATCTGTAGAAATATTTTATTGAATTTCTATTACTGGTAAATGTGTACTATTTTTGTCTTGTATTAAATTTTTTGTTAAAACATATTTTTTGCTATGAAAAAGTAATTGCTATATAGGTAAATATTGTATTAATAAATATTTGAAATAGTTATATTAACAAGTAACTTTTACATTTTAAATTGTATATTTCTATCATACTATATTTAATTTAAAGGAAGTTACAAATTTTCCTGTTTGATTTTACAATTGTTTGAAACTAGTTAAGATTATTGATTATTGAATTCCAAATTCTTAATTTTTTTTTTACATTTTAATTTATTTAAATTGGACTTTATTAGAAATTTTGACTTGTTATCCTATTTTAATCTTTATTTTTTAATGTTTCATATTGTTTATCAGTTTATGTAAAATATAAAATTCCTTGGTGTTAAAAGATAATTGTGATTTGTCTGAATTTTAATTATTTGAATGAAACGTAATTAAAAGAAACATGAAAAATAGTCGAATTGAGATAAATCGTATTAAATTAATATAAATGAACTCTGGTATGTATTGAAAACTCTTCAAATCTAGTTTGTTAATATACATTGAATATTTATATTTTATTGAATTCAAAGAACTATCTCATGGAAATAATTTTTTATTGATTTGTACGAGAATGGTATTTCATAATAAATACTTGTAGTAGATGTTCTCGTTTTGTTTAGTGCAGCTGGATTTGGGTGGGGTCTGAATGCAAGAACACTCATTTAATATAACACACCACTTTAATTACAAGTGCATAACACACTACAAAGATTACTATACAACGGTAACACGTTTAAAATCATAAACTTGTATTGTGAAAGGATTTCACTTCTAGCTCTCTGGATGAGAGATTTTCATTCAGCGCTAGTTGCGTAATACGTCCTTTCGGACTGGAGGTTCGTTGCCTATTGACAGATTTCTTCTGGATGACGTAAGGTGCGCTCTTGTAGTGCGTAGGAGGAACCACGATTATGAAGAAACATGAATGTGTAGGTAGAACCACAGTTACATATGACTTTAAAAATATTGACAATTTATTTTCTGATTTCATCCTTATTTTCTTCAGTCCTCAATTAGTTTGGTTATGTAAATGTGTCTGTCCAGTTTGAAATATTCTCCCTCTTTTCTGATTGTAAAATTGATTTGGGGCTTACTGGCCGAGTGACTACCGCTCTCGTGCTCAGTGCGATAGGTTTCGGATTCAAGTTCTGGTGGTGCTATGGATATTTGTAGTGGTTTGGAATTTACTTTAAACCATAGGTCCTGGTCTAATATGACTGTAGAGTGTTAGATGTAGGACTGACATCCCTATCTTTTAAAAAGAAAGTGTCTGTTAATAGGCAGACGCTTTGGTCCACCATGGGGCTGTTGTGACAATGAAGGAGAAAGCCAATTTTAAAATGTTTCTACTTTTGTCCCTAACTGATTATTTAAATGATAGTTATATATAAATTTTATGAAAAGTTCAATTATATACTAATTCTTAATTTTTTAAGCTTATTGTTTATAAAATATGTATTTAAACTGGATTGTAATAAATGTTGAATTGAAATTCCTTTATAAAATTGTTAGTCTCTGGGTTTGAGAAGGAAGTGTTGAATTGATTTATTTTTCATAGGATTTTGTTTTCTTCGCTCCTCGTCTAAGAATAAACAAGCGCATCCTTTCTCTTTGCATGGGCAATCATGAGCTGTACATGAGAAGACGAAAACCTGACACAATAGAAGTACAGCAAATGAAAGCACAAGCAAGAGAAGAAAAATTAGCTAAACAGCAAGAAAGGTGAGATTCTAGAAAAATGAGTGTAAAATTTCGATTCGGATATATAAAAGTAAATTTTTAGAAATTATTAGAAATATAAAAAGAAACCTTGAAGTTGAGTATTTTCATATAATCTAATATAGGTTATATATATGAATTTTAGATGTATTGAATGATGAATATCAGCATCTTAAGATAAATTTTTGTTTAAAAATTAATAAGTTTGTTTTAAACTAAAGAATAATGCAGATATCTGATTATGGACCTGTGATATATTACAAAATACCAGCACAGAATGAAACTACATGTATATAACCTTTTGAAAACTGATTTTGGCTTTAAAATAATGAAGGCTGTAATAAAGTACTAAATTAAAAAAATAAATTAATAAAGTTACTCTAATTATTAAAATTATTCATATAAATGCAGTAAATTTTAACTTCATTTAGATTTTTAAGTTCTTTGTAATTTAGAATTAATTTTACACTAATTTGAAATGAAAGAAGCCTATGTAGTTTTAGCTTACTCATAGTATAAGCAATATAATGTGAATGCTTAGTACGTCAGTTGAATAAACCATATATGTCACAAAATCAGCTGAATATGTGAATTCAATTTTAGACAATTGATTTTAATGGCTTTTATTTTATGAATGTCCTCTGCAAAAATAAAATTTTATAACATCATTATTAGTTTTTAATTAAAAAAAATATATAATTTAAATAATTAATTCTGATTAACAATAAAAATTCACTATTGAATAAGAACTAAGCTAATATGGTTTTTTTAGAGAAAAATTGAGGCGAGAAATGGAGGCTAGAGAACAGGCTGAGAAAAAACAACAAGAGTATGCAGAAAAGATTAAACAAATGCAAGAGGAAATGGAAAATAGACAAAAAGGTAATTATTTTGAGTTATTTTTGTAAAATGTTATGCTATGATTAGCTTAAAAATGTGTATATAAGCTTAATTAGAAGTTTTAACTTCTTACTGAAAAAGGAATATTTAGTACAGTCTGCAGATAATTGACAGATCGATTTTCTTTTGCATGTCTCACCAATGAAATAGAGTAATATAAACCTAAAATTCAAAAGCAGATATATATAAATAACTTATGTTTAAAAAAATTTGTATAGATTGGGATAATTGGAGCGAGCTTTGCTATAATAAGTATAGTCTGACCACCGATAGCATGGAAAATTGGCAGGTACCGTAGTTGGACTGATTCATAAAGTATGGCGTCACAGGGAGGAAATGTCATTTAGGAAGGATTTTAATTGCAATTAAAGTTTGTATTTTTAAATACTAAATTAAAAATTTTAATTGCCATGCTTATAAAAGTAAAACTAAATAAAAAAAGATTTTACAAACTATTATATATATATATATTTTTTGACAGCAGCTTTGCACTTTGCATAACTAGCACCCCTAACAAGTAATTGGCACATCTTTTTCTGCTATTAAATAATATGTTAACCAGTTCACTCTATCAGTGGTTGGACTATAAAATGGGATAAATTTTGTGTTGCAATGTGAGCTAATGAATGAAAGACTTGCAATGAAGTCTTTAGTTTGCCTTTCAGTAAAATATTTTTATCTGTGATACTGATCACGTATTTAATCTTGATCAAATACAAATATTACAAATCACCAGAAAAATCTTATTTTTTTTTTCATAGTTCGTAAATGGTTGTCATTTTGCTGTCTTAAATTAATTTATTTTTCATATAGCATTAAAAAAACCTCTTTAAAACCATAATTCTGCAAAAATAATATCTTAACATTTTTGTATAAAGTTTATTTAAACAAAAAATATAATACAACATTTAGTTATGTACTTATTTTTATATATTATAAACATATCTTATAATATAGCTACTTAAAAGTTTAAAAGGTAAATTGTTTCTTCAGAATTTTAAGTGTATGCCATAATGGCTTGTTTGGTTTCCTTGTGTGTGAAGTAACCAACTTTGCCACTTGTGCATTAAGTTTGAGATGAACAAGATCTTTGTCAAATTTATTTGAAGATTCTTGTAATATGTGATAAAATGGCTTCTTGTATCTGAGCTGTAGAAGATAGATGCTGACTGTGTGTAAAACTCATTATTTGAGTGGTCATTATTGAGTGGTTTCATTAAAGGTAACGAAACAATTCAATATAATAAGAGTGTGAAACTTTATAAATTTAAATTTTGCAGCATCTAGAGCTTCCTTCTCTGTAATTGAGATTGAGGTGTAGAAATGCTGCTAAAGCAAATTGAAGAATTCGCTAACACCATCTACTCAATGGATGGGGTTTGATAGTAGATCTCCATACATATTCTTCTTGGGCAATTGATTTTGTATTGCTGTGCAAAAACTTTTCTTCAGTATCTTTTGAATAAACAATGCATCATCTAGAGCTTCTTTCTCTGTAATGGAGACTGAGGTGTAGAAATGAAATGCTATAGCAAATTGAAGAATTCGCTAACACCATCCCTGCTCAATGGATGGGGTTTGATAGTAGATCTCCATACATATTCTTCTTAGGCAATTGATTTTGTATTGCTTTAAAAACTTTTCTTCAGTACCTGAATAAACAATGCATCATCTAGAGCTTCTTTCTCTGCAATTGAGACTGAGGTGTAGAAATGAAATGCTATAGCAAATTGAAGAATCTAACACCATTCCTACTCAATGGATGGGGTTTGATAGTAGATCTCCATACATTTTCTTTTAGGCAATTATTGATTTTGTATTGCTTTGCAAAAAAACTTTTCTTCAGTACCTTTGAATAAACAATGCATCATCTAGAGCTTCTTTCTCTGCAATTGAGACTGAGGTGTAGAAATGAAATGCTATAGCAAATTGAAGAATTCGCTTAACACCATCTCTACTCAATGGATGGGGTTTGATAGTAGATCTCCATACATTTTCTTTTAGGCAATTATTGATTTTGTATTGCTTTGCAAAAACTTTTCTTCAGTACCTTTTGAATAAACAATGCATCATCTAGAGCTTCTTTCTCTGTAATTGAGACTGAGGTGTAGAAATGAAATGCTAAAGCAAATTGAAGAATTCCGCTAACACCATTCCTACACAATGGATGGGGTTTGATAGTAGACTCCGCACATATTCTTCTTAGCAATACAAAATCGATAATTGCATTTACAAAACCTTTCATCTGTATTATATTAGGAATTCTTTTGATACATGTTTTGAATAAATAGTCCTGATAGAAATCTGGTTTTTAGTTTTATTTTTGTTTAAAATTTAGGATAATAGATTATGCATTCTGTTTATTTACACTTTCATTATCATTAAGAATTTAATAAATTCTTTCAATGCCATGTACTTTATCCACTCCATTATATTTTGCATGTTAGGGGATGAAGGAAATGTGCAGTATACTTCCAAGTATCCAATGCATAAATTTTTAATTGCCAATTTAGAAAAAAATATAAGAAATATGATGCATATTTAATTTAGAAAATTACAAATCTGAAATTTTTATAGATGTTTTAACTAACATTATTATTTTCAGGTTTTTTTGTATTTGCTTTTTTTAAATAGAGTGTAAAGAATTCTGGGAATATAATAGAGCTACTGTATTTTGTTTTAAATGGACAGGAAAGTTTTAGTTGATAAGAAGTAGTGCAATAGTAAAGAAAAGCTTGTTTGACTATTATTTAATGGATGGGAAATTTTTATGGATATTATTTGAGAAAGAAAATTTTCATATAGGAAAGTTCAGATGTGAACTTGTTAAGATATGAATATAAAATTATTTTAGTCAATGTAATAAGTTGGAAAATTTGGAAAGTAGTCAATGTAAGAAAGTTCCTTTGTTTGGAATGCTTTTTATTTTTTAAAATTAGGTAAAAAATTCTTTTTTTTCTAATTTTCCTACGATAGTTTTATTAGTTATTTTTTATGACTTTTATTGTTCATATACTGCATATAGATGAACCTCTTTTCTACATTTAGAATAGAGGCGTAGAAATATGCAAAATTATAAGGAAGATTCCGCAGATTCCATTTATATTAATGGAGTTTGATTAAATCTTCTGACATTTTTAAAAGTAATTTTTAGAATTTTTCCTTTTATATTTCAGCTGTGTCTTATGGTTTAAACATTATTTAAATCTTATTTTGCATAAATTTAAAACATTAAGATTTTATACATTTGTTTTATTATTTTGATCAGAATTGATGGAAGCTCAAGACAGCATTCGTCGCTTGGAAGAGCAACTACGTCAAGTGCAAAAATCAAAGGCTGAATTGGAATCAAAACAGAATGAATTGGAAGAAATGTTAAAGAAGCTAGAGAATGACAAAGCTATGGAAGCTGAAGAAAAGGCTAGACTGGTAAGTAGCACAAGACTTTTTTTACCCTTATAGAAAATTTTGCTGTATTCATTTAGATGATATTAGAGAATGATTATCGCTTTGGCATTTATACTGTAGTTTAATCAAATTGAAGAATATAATTATTAAAAAATAATGTTTCTAATAAAGTCTTGAAAAGGAAAGGAAGAAAAAGAACATACCTTCAGGTCCCTGTAATGTTTTATCCAAATTATTTTAGACTTATTTATTGGGTACATATTTGGAAGCATTTACTTATTACTTTAAGGGTCTTGATTTTTAAATTTGTCAAACTTTATAATGCCTGTATAGCTAGTTTTGTAACGATCAAAGGATTATATTAAATGTTTGCAATTTAAAAGTAATGAAAAAAATGAAATAAGCTTTATATATACATAAACAATTATCTTTTATAAAAGTATAATTTGAAAGTAACTAGTCACTTTTTATATTTTTTTCTTTGTTAAATATTTGATTCCAGTTTTTACTATTTTTTAAACAGATTGTTTGTATTTTTATTAAAATTTTCCATCTAATTAAAGTGATGTTGGAATAATTTTAGTATTTACAAGATTTTATTAATCATGCTATCTCTCATCTTAACATTATCTTATCCTCATGTTCCGATGAATATAGAATAAAATTATTATTTTTTTTTTTTTGAAGCTTTAAAATATAAAAAAAATTAAAAAAAATTAATTGTGTAACTGCTTATTATAGTTATAAAATTACTACTTATTAAATATAAGTTTATATTTAAAAAGCTTTGATTAATATTCTGAAATAATTAGTCTAACTCGGATATATGTTTAATATTAAGTGCTAAAGCAGTTTGGAAAATTGTTATTGCTTCATGTGTTTTGTAATAATTTTACTGGTGCTTATTAAAAGTTGGTGGTATTGCTATGTTAAAAAGTTTCAGATTTTAAAGATAAGTAAATTAATCTAGAAATGTAAATTTATCTTTATTGAATTCTGTCCTTTATTATTGTGCAGGCAGAGGCTATTCAGATGAAGCAGCAAGAAGTGATGCGCATTCAGGAGGAGGTAAACCAGAAGGATGAAGAAACACGCAAATTGCAGCAGGAGGTGGAGGAGGCACGTCGCAGACAAGAGGAAGCTGCAGCTGCTTTAATGGATGCCACCACACCCCAGCATCTCAACATTCATGAAGATGAACACGAGGAAAATGACGACATGGTCAATGGAGAATTTGGTATGAGTTCTAATGAATTTTAAAAAATTTCTTAATATGTATTGATAATACCCTCAGTATTTTTTGTTCTTCAATTATAAGGAGTTAAGAGTATCCCAATTATTAATTGATATACATTTATTTTAAAATTGCTTTTATCTTGCTATATTAATATTAATACCATACTAATTTTTAAATATAAAAGGCTTGTAAATTTTTAAGAAACAATTTTTCTTTAACCTTTGTTACTTATTGCTTAAGGAGTAAACAAATACATCCCACTTGGTTTTTACCTTGTTATTTTTCCCAATTTTGTATTTGATTTTCTTTTGTAAAATTGTACAATAAAATGGTATTGCATATTGATCTACTGATTTATGAAGTTTAGAAGTTGGCTGTTATGATAATTATACAGATAATTTTAAATGAGTTTTTATTGCACTATTACTAATTGTAGCCTGTAATAACTAAAATTTTAAATTTCATATCAGGAGAAAAAGTAGATGTAAAAAATATTTTGTTATCGATTAAACTTTAAAAATTATTTTGTACCAGTAGTAGATTTGTCAGTTTCTGCCTATGTTTAAACTGAATGCTTACCTTCCTCCTAGGTATACCAAGTTATTTTTACATATTATAGAATTATTTTTTATATCTAGGGTGAGTAACAAGTAAGCAGCTGCAAATTTATACTGAGGGTTTTTTCTCTTCTATATCCTTCTAATTCTTATTTAAGCATTAATTTGGTTTGTTTGAGTGAGAAAGAAGTTAAATCTAGAGAGCTCTTTTGATGTAATAGTCTAATAATGGGCAACTTTTATACATATGGGAATCTTTTTTTGTCATATTTTTTTTGAAAATAAATGCTTTTAGGGAGTTGGTTTATGTGGCGTGTCAAAGTGGTTGATAACAAATCTGAAAAATACTTGGATATGAACATAATTTTTTAACATTCCTGGTAAAATACGTTTCCTCATAAAATGTCTTTATAATGAATTTTGTAGTTTAACGATTTTATAGAGCTGCTAGCAGACATTATTAACCAGAAGTTTTGAATAAAATTTTTAATTACTTCTGGAATGCAACCTAAATTTAATTTTTGTTCTTTTAGGTGCTGAATTGTCATGTGATGATTCTATCAATCTGCCGAAACCAGAAGAAGAAAGAATTACACAAGTTTCTAAAGAGAAACATCTGCAGGATCAGTTGAAAGTAAGAATGTTTTTACATTAAATAAAAAAAAAAAAAAAAGTTCAATGAAGTTTTGAATGAATTAAATGTTCAATGAACTTCATTGAACTTTTATTGTATTTGTCTCATCACACTAAGTCTTACAATTGTTGTGACATAGTTAACTTGACTAACTTTAAGCATGCTATTTCAACAGTTAATGTAAATAAAGTACCACAATGTATTGTTTTCTCCTACCCTTTATCAATTAAATTTTTATATCATAAGAGTCTGAATAATCCATTCTAATTCTATTTCATGTTTTTTTTTTTTTTTTTTCTTCATATCAATACAGAAATTAAAACAGAAAAATTAAATACAGAAACTGATACTTAAAAATGACAACAGTTGCAGGACAACAATGAATTCAGATTAACATAGTTTCGTTCAGTGCCACAATCTTATGAAAGATGAAAATTTTATATAGAATTATATTAAATCCAAGATGATTATTAAAAATATTAGGCGATTTCAGGCGGAATGTTGAGGAGTTTTTAAATCAAAATAAATTTTGAAAATATTTTTCAGTAACTTGTGTGTTTTTAATAACCTTTGCAGTTTCAAATGCTTAAGCATTATATATCAGCATCAATTTCATTTTCATCCTTGGTAAGCATTGTAATAAACATCTATATATTGGTAATGTGTTTTACATTTGTGTGTTTGGAAGAAAATTTGAGAAGTAAGCGCACACCAATCAGCCTTACTTTTTGATACACAGTATTTATATATGTTATCACAATCATCATTGAGATTTCTCATTTCTAAAAGTAGTGGCTATAACAACTGTTATCAGTGGATTTGAAAAAACATAATTGAAATGAATTTTATCATAACTATAATTAAAATTGTTTTAATAATTTTTTTTTTTTGAAGATGGGTCATTACTGTTAATCCCTGTACTAAACTTAGTGTGTGTGTCATATGCAATTAAAAAATCGGGATTAAGATGATTGATAATTGTAATTAGTAAATAAGATTAGTATAGGTAAAGAACAAGCTGGCTTTTTGTAAGTGGTTACCTTCCTGTATCATAAATACAAGAGGTGATAGGGTGATTAGCTTAATTAAATAAAATAATCATTTCACATTTAGCTACCTTGTAATTTAATGACATATTTGAATCCACAGAACAACACGGTTTATTATATGTATATAAATTCAAATTGCACTACAATTGGGCTTCTCAACAGCTCTTGTCACAGCTGATTGATTCATTGGTTCTGTTCTTTCTTGTCTCTTTATTTTGCTAGTTCTGAGTGTAGCTTGTTTTGTCAAAGATTCATAAGAACCAAGTTGAAGTGAAATAATTCTAATCATAGCAGGCATATTAATATATTTAAAAAGAAAAAAATTGTTCAAATAGGAATGCAAAATATATAAACTGATGCATGTTGTTGCTTATTTCTGAACACTTGTCTTTTTACAGGAATTGAGCAAAGAACTCGCATCCTCTAAAGATGAGACCAAGCTGACTAAGAATGATCTTCTCCATCAAGAGAATGTGAGGCAAGGTCGCGACAAGTACAAGACTCTGCGGGAGATCAGAAAAGGCAACACCAAGCGACGTGTGGATCAATTTGAGAACATGTAATCACACCTGTCTTCTGTTCAAGTTTGTGTTTGGTTAGGAAAGAAGTGTATGTGAGGGGGCTTAGTGTTTACTCTAAAATCTTAACTGTGAAAGCATTTGCAAATAAAAAATATTTCATTACAGTTCATAGTTATACATTCCATAAACTAATTTTCCCCCCTCCTGTTCGGCTGAGCATAACATTAAAAAGAGATTTATTATTTTACTGGTTGTTTTTGATTTCTAATTACCTCCGCTGTTAAGATCTGAATTTTTGGTTACTTTTATTGAAGCAAACTCTAAAAAAAAAATCTATGTAAATTAAAAAGAAATATTTTTAAAAGATCTAAGGCTGTAGTTGAAAAGCAAAGAGTATTTTTTTACGAACAAAACAATTTTACATTGTTCCACGTTTTAATCCATGTAAATTTTTGAGTCGGTGTTGCCTGTTCATCTTAACCCATTACGTAATACGTGCCTTTTTGTAACAATGGAAACCTATGAATGTTGGCTCGAAAATGAAGAAACTGACTGTCTTTTGTAATTTTGTATCTTAATCTCATGGGGAAAAAAAAGTTAATGCTTTCATAATTTTTGGGAGCCCTGCATACTTACAGTATTATAAATTACTTGTTATATATATATGTCTGGTAATAATTGTAAACTGGAAAGAAGATGCATTGGCAAAAGCACTTGAAACTGTGTAAAATTTTATGCACTCCAAATGCCTTATTAGAGATTCAGTTTGCATTGCTAGATAGTTAACAAATTTTCTACAGCAGTTTTGCCTCTATATTTTGATATGATATACTAATTGTTAAATATGTTTTTAAACCTGTTTTTCTCAATTTTCGAGCTTTGTTGTGAAGGCTGCAGTGGCAGCGTTGCGTCCTGTTGTGCGAATAAAATGCAAATTTTATTTTTAATGCTGTTCTGTGTTTGCTGCAGAGTTGAAAAAAAGCCTTCTTTACCCTTATTTTTGATTGTTGCAGAATTGAAAGATTTTATAGACATATTTACAGTTCTCTAAATCAAACTTTAGTGTTATTACATTTTTTCCTTTATTTTATCATTTTTTTTTATTTATGAACTCTATTTTTGTGCCAGTACAGTATTGTATTAATTTTTTTCAGGGTATATATTTTGAAAAAAGTTTATCGATCTTGTTTTTTCTCTTCAATATAGTTTTTGTAGTTATAAATATAAAAAAATTGAAAGAAAACAATTAGGCAGTGAAATTTTTTTAGACCTGTGCCAAAATAATTTTTTGATTATAGGGAAATGCTGCATCAATCTTTCAGTTTTTCTTCGTTGCTTTTATATCAATTTATGAATTTGAAAGAAAAAAAAATTCTAATTATTTTTGTTAACCTGTGCATAAAATTGAATTAGCTTTAAATGTTTATTAACCTTTGTTTTTGTTATGGAAGAAAAAAATCAAATGTACTCTTTTATTGCTCTGTTGCTTTAATGATTTTTTAATTTTTTGAAGGTGTTTAGAACATTATTTCTGTGTTGCATTTTTTATCCATTTGTAACATTGCATTGCAGTTAACAGATTGTGGACTATTGTTGTGTAATGCATATCATTACTAGATCTTGCAACTTCATAGTGGTTTGGGCACTGTAATGAGGCAAATTTGTTATGTATATTCATAGTGATTTGAAATATTTCAAAAAACAAAAAAAACAAAAAATTCTAGTTAATAAAGAAAGCTAAGTTTTTTATTGTTTCTTTTTTTCTCTGCTGTTACACTAAAATCATTTCTGCGATTCTCAAAATATTTACTTTGTCCATATTTTAAATTACTCTTGCAGCTTTAAACTAAATGTCATAAAAAAACAAGCCAAATAAGATATTTAAGTTATTGGTAATATATGAATTGCAGTTTTTATGCAAAGTTGTATTAGGGTCAGTCAATTTGCTGTACAAAAAAATTAAAACATTTAATGTAATTGAAATTTTTTTTTAATTAACTGATTTACAAATATTGAATTTTGATAATCTATATAAGCATTAGAAAAAAAAAAAAAATAACCTCTCCTAAAAATATTCGGCATTTTCAGGACCACAGCCGTACTGGATTAGTTAGCATCAATGTAGTTTTACGGGAATGTTGAAAATGAAGCATTCTAGATTAAAAAAAGAAAATACCAGGTGAAAATGTGAGGAGCACCATGTCTCTATCTGTTGGTAAATGCCTGAATCCAAATAAAAGCTTGACAGGTGCCGGATTATGTTGGTTACCGTACAGTGCTATGAAGCAAATCGAAGTTGCACATTCATATGTGTTAGACTAAAACTTTTCATTAAATTTATTTTAAAGTTGAATCAATTGAATATCTTTTGCTCATGCAGGTATGCAGTTGGGAGGTAATCGTAACTGTAAAAAGAATAAAAGTGCTAGTATTTTTATAAATTTTTGGGATTCATTTAAATTTTGTGTAGCTTTTATAATTCTTTTGAGATTGTGATCAGCAACATCTTGCAGGCATCAACTTTCATATTTTGGCAATCATGCTACTTTAAAGGAATAGGTTAATATTTGTCATAAATATTGTACAAATTAATTTTATTTTAAATATAAGATTAATATTTGAAAGGTTAATTCCTGTCCTCACAAATTAATTCTTTAAAACATTTTCAATCCAATAATTTTAAAGATAATTTATATGAACATATTTCTGCAGCCGTTTGCATAATTGCAAATGCATCTAACTCTAAAAATTTTTTTTTAAACGAAACAGATAACTTTAAAAGCTTAAACATCTTTTGTTCTACTAAATTAAAAGAATTCATTTTTTTTATTGCAGTTTGAATCAGTTGGTTTGCAAGCACAAGTAATATTTCAAGTTGTTTCATAAGATGATTGTTTTCGGGCAGGAATCGTGCATGTATTGTTAGAAAAATTAAACTACACAATTAATTGGAGTACTGATCAAGTCAAAATGAAGTTTTTGTAGATTGCAAGTTATATTTTTTTATTAGAATGGCTTTTCTTTTAGTTTAGTTTAAAAGTTTTAAAAGATATGATTTTATAAGTTTTTATTATAATTATATTTAAATATTTGAAATTAATCATTAAGATTTGGAAAAGAAAATTCCTTAAATATACGAATTGTAATAATTTTCATTTATTTACCTTTGTTATAAATTTTATAAAACTGGAAATACACTTTATGAGCATCTCTGTACATGAAATGAAAGTTTGATTTACTTAATCTTTCAGAAACATAGAGGAAACTAAATTCACTTTCATTATCCGTGGAAAATTTTGCTATTTTTTATACTCGTTCATAGTAGATCATAATGTTAAATTATGGCAGTACTTGGTAAAGATTCATGACTAAATTTCACCTATAAGAGCAGACAATGTTACCATGAAAAACTGAGATTGTTATGGGTATAATATATATTGAGAGGGTTGTATAAAAATAATGTAATGACTGCTTAATATTGAAATGCGTACATAAATGAAAATTTGCCACATTAATTTATTTTTTTGTTTATGTTGTGTGTCAGAAAACACTTAATCGCTTAACTATCAGGTTGAACTAATACATGAAGATTTTTCACTTAAGAAAATATCTGAAATGATTCAATTTCTATTCTAATTTCAATGAATTTCATTTCCTTTATTATTACAATGGTATCTTGGTACTACAGTAGCACTTTCGCTGCACCTCTTATGACCACGGGTGATGGAACGTCAACACTGTAGAGCCAATCACGCGCTTACGTGGAAAGAGTTGCGTTAGAAAGTTAATTCTTCACTTCAATCGGCACTATAGGTTAGGAGTTTACAGACTAGAAGTTAGCTGTGAAAGTATGTGATTTGGAATGTATAGCTTTAGGTTATTAAAAAAAAAAAAAAATCTTGTATGAGTTTTACAGACGATAGTTCTGCAGGGCAATGATTTTTCCATGTAAAAAAATCCAATGGTTATTGGTGTATAACAATAGGATTTTGGTACATTCATGAAGTGGTATAAAAATGTCAAATTCTACTTGATGTTAAAAATAAATATAAAAGCAATTAAAGATTAAAAATAATGAAATCTTGCAAATTTAATTTCCGTTTTCTCTGTTTGACTTGGATTCTTTGAGGATCACCAGATTGACGTTTACTAAAAATCTCTTCCAGAGAACTCTTTTGCTTTAGCATTCTTTTCAGAATGTTTCGGAAATATGACTTTTATGGTCAATATTCTCTTGCAAATATGTTGTACTTTGTTCACGTTCTTTTTCAGCATTTTTTTTTTTTTTTTTTTTTGACATCCATTTATGTTGATGGCGATTCAAGATTCTGACGCACGCAAGTTGTATTCCAAACAGGATGTATATATAGTTGAATTTAATCATAAGTGGACGAATACCGATGTAAGGCACAAACTGCTGGTGTTGGGATAGTGACTTTCTACTGAGTGTTTTGCTATTCATGCATTTGACAAAGATTCTGAGAAGTCATATTACAGGCGAGGGTCGTACACCAATCAGGACTTGTTAAAAAGCGGAGATATACCAAAGTGTGGCCTAAATGGTTTGTTGGGATAGTACCTTTTCTGACAAGACGCAAGTTTAGTTTGGTCTGTCGCTCTACGGTCATCGTATGCACACTTTGACTAAACAGACCGGGACCTACAGTTTAACGTGGATTCCGAACCATTCACAAACATGCATGCCATCGCCAGGATTCGAAGCCTGGGATACCAAAGGCCAAGTCGCGACAAGACTCAAGGGTCGTGTACTAGTAAAAATGTTTTCTCATCCAAACAGGACGTAAAAAAACAAGAAGTTAAAATTAATCAAAAGCGGACGCATACCAAGTGTTTGAGATTCGCCCATTTGATAAAGATTCTGATACATGCAGGTCATGTTCCAAATAAAGATTATGCTCTAAATTAAATTGTTCGCGTCCTAACAGGGCATATATCAAGTTGGACTTAAGTCCAAAGCCGATGTATATCGAGATACCTCTGTGTTCTAAAAATATATGCGGGTTTTTTTTTTATGTCCATTCTGAAATACCTCATTTCCTATTAATAATATTACATTCTCATATTAGTGAACCAACATAAAGTTACAGATAGTGCCATTTGTGAGAATTATCAACAAAAGGAAAATCTTTCTTTATTTTTGTTTGAAGATGGCCATAACGTACAAGAAATGCCATAACGCATAACACAAAAGAAATTTTGTTCACATGTAATGGGGCAAAACATTAGAATTTTCGGACAAAAAGAATATCAGCTTTTGTTCTAATCAATCTGAAAAATATTTCTCATATCTTTTTTCGAGGTTGAGTAATTCAAATTGATGGGATTTTCCCTCTCAGAAAAAAAAAAAAGATTTATTATTTTTAGCCTTACAGCAGTTTTGGACGAACGCCAGCTATTATTTTCTTTTCCTCAAATGCAGATTTTTAATAATAACATAAATGTTTTATGTTTAATAATAGAAAATGTAATTATGCTTTTTAAAATACTCTTTCAAATATCTTGTTTTACAATAATTATAATATAAAAAGATATTATTGAAGTAAATTACTATTTTTCATAAAAATAAAATTTCTGAAACAGACTGATAAAAGGTAAATAAAAATGATAAAAAAAAAATAAATAAAGTAGTGTATTTTTTTATTAATGAAAAAAAAGGGCTTTGAAAATTAATTATATTTTTAATAATATATTTAATACAAATTAATGTACAAAATCGATATTACAAAAAAAAAATATGTTTTAATTAGTAACAAATTTTAGACAAGAATTTTAAGAATGAAATTTAAATCGAAAAATTAAAAAAAAAAAAAAAACCTTTAAAAAATTTTTGATAGCATAAACAACAAATAAGCAATCAATATTCTAAATCATTCCTGAAATTGACTCACTTTTGTCAATTAACATGCTGTTTTCTATTCGAAGAGCGGAACATTGACCTGAGGTCATTCTCATCTATAAAGGCGGATATATTGCGAATTCAGCGTTATCAAGGTATACCATAGGGAAGAGACATCTGGTTACATTGCCACAATTTTGAATGAACACTTACAGAAAATGCAAATGGTACTCTCCTTGTCGAAGAACTTTCATACTTCTGGATTTATCATCCTACTTATATCTGGTATTGGCGCGTGACCTTTGGAGTTAAATTTCATTATGAAGATTATTTTAATTGATAATAAAATAATTTTTTTTAACGAGGAATAGCGGATCTCCATCAGAGAGTTCTTTTTCTGAAAAGTTTTGGATAAAGTTTCTCTGAAATTGGACAATCGATGCCCATAGAAAGCTTCTGTTTCTATGTTTGAGATGGACTCGATAAATCTGTAAGCCGGAATGCCCTTCTGCTGTGAATGTGGCGAACCGTCAAGATGCTATCCTTGAGAGGTGTTCGCTCGAAATTTCAGTGCATAACTTCAGCCACATCATTTCAAAAACTGTAAAGGACTTCTGAGTTCTAGGCACAATGATGTGTTACTACTAGTACTAGTTCACTGCAGTATTAGTTCGAAAACTTAACTCGCTACCTACCAGCACTTTCGTAACTCTTGTTGCGACTCACACTCAGTGTTCTGTAGCGGGGAAAGGGCATTCCATGGGTAGTCTACTCATTGATGGAGGTAAAGGAGGCAGCTTCTGTTGTGATGGAGCACCCGTACGTAGAACTCTGATTTGGCTCGAGTAGCTGAAGATTGGTTTGGTTCGGTTTGTTGCTCTACTGTCATTTTGTGTACACTTTCGGTTAATTAGACAGGGACTTACAGTTTAACGTGGATTCCGAACCACTCATAAACATCCAAGTCATCGCAAGGATTCGAACCTGAAGCTTGTAGTACCAACGACCAAAGAGCTAGCCAATTGGCCAGCGGGCCGCACAAGTAGTCGCTGAAGAAGGAGGGGTAGGACTTTTAGGGAAAGTACCCCGCATTTGCATATAGTATGGGGGAAAACTCCCAACAGGCAGTCCTGCTAACGAGGCGAGATTCTGAACATCACAAACGCCATAGAGTCTGCTCGCTTTTGAAACAGTGCTTACAACAAAGGCGCTAGCACATTGAATCTCCGCCCTAATGCTCACCAGCGGTGCACGTTACCACTGAGTCACGAGTCGGACTCATAACTCTTAATGATATGAACAAAAAGTTGACATCTGACCTTTGTTTTCCGATTATTGCCACTTATTAGACTGGGCATTATGTCGAATATCAATGCGTGCATAATGATTTGAGAGCCTAGTTCATTAAGACACAATTGCTCTTTCGTTTACGTGGCCAACAAGAACAATGTTGACTTGAAAGAAAAAAAAAACCTCGTACAATATGACTTACGAATTATATAACGAAGAAAATATACAATTATGAAAGAAAGAAATAACTTTCATGCGTATTTAGCAATTTTATGAAATTTCTCAAACTCTGTCCCACGTCATCACAATGTCAGATATGTCTGAGTTCATGTAACGAGCAATTTTTTTTGTTTGATAACGCAAAAAGTCCTTTTTTTCAGTATCTATTTCTAAAATTAAATGCCTCTCTGAGAAGTTCCGTGTTTCAAACAGATGACGGGCATCATTAAGATTACGTAAATAGCAAATACAATTGCGAATTATCGTAAACTGGAGATAAATCTAGAAATCACCGTATTTACTACATACATTTATCGATAGATTTATAATTTTATTTTGTTACAGAAATTAAATAAAAGGTTATCTTATTCGGAAGAAATAGTTAAATATTTATTTGTTAGTGGACTGTAAGACTCTTAAGTTATTTGCAATTTTTGTTTTTCAAAAATATTTAATAACAATTATATCATACTATACTAATGGCAAATAGTCATAGTGAATTATTATAACTTAGAGATAATCAAGTGTGTAATAATACACCCTTTTATCAATTGATTTTATAATTTTATTACAGATATTAAAAGGAAATCATCTTATTGAGAAGAAACAGCTAAAAATTTAAATATTTTTTTAGTGAGTTGTAAAATTTTTGTGTTATTTCGATTTTTAAAAATATTTGTTAATAACTTTCTATAATGATGAGATCATTTAAATAAATTTTCGTTTTTATTATAATATTAATGGAAAATACACATCGCTAGTTACCATAACTTTGAGGTAAATCAAAAATCACCGTATTAGTACACATTTTTATCAATTGATTTTAATTTTGTTACAGAAATTAAAAAGAAATCATCTTATTGTAAATAAACAGCTAAAAATTTAAATATTTGTTACTGAATTGTAAAATTCTAGTGCTATTTGAATTTTTAAAAATATTTTGATAACTTTCTATAATGATGAGATCATTTAAATAAATTTTCATTTATTACATTATTAATGGAAAATACACATCGTGAGTTATCATAAGTTGGTGATAAATCAAGGAATTACCTATTATTACACATTTTTATGAACTGATTTACAATTTTGCGACAGAAACTAAGAAGAAAATATTTCATTCGGAGAAAAGCTGTATAATTAAACATCAGTTAATTGTTAGTGAATTGTAAAAATTAATTTATTATTTTTCAACAGCATTTAGTAAAGAGGAAATTTTTTAAAAAATAAATGGTCATTTAATATTAATGACTGATACACATCGTGAGTTTTCATAACTTGGAGATAAATCAAGAACAACCATATTGCTACACACTTTCATCAATTGATTTATAATTTTGCTACAGGTATTAAAAAGTTTAATAATCGTATTCATTTTGAAATCCCTTATTCTAAAATTTTATTTTCTGCTTTTTAAATTCTCAATAGCATCATAGCATTTTTTAAATTATGTATACAACCTGGTTTAATACTTATTGTTTTATCACAAATTAGAGTACGCAGTATCCAAAACATTTCACTGAAAATGTGAAAATTGCTCATTATTAATTTTTGTCATATTTTGTGCAGTTTTCATGAATCTTGGGGACCATGAGACAAATCGAAGATTTAATATTAGATTTTCTTAAATTTCACACTTTATGAGCATAGATAGCTGACATGAGCAAATCAGTGTTAAAAAAGAGTCATACATTTTCTCTGCTGAAAGTTCATGATCCAATCAGAACTGCGGTACAGAGCACGTGACTTGATTTTTGTTATAATGTAAGTTTTAGCTTCACATGCTACTACATACTATATTAGAAGATTTGTTTTTACTTACAAAAAGTTTTGGAAGTAAACAGTGATTTTTATTTCAAATGTTTTATTATTTATTTCGAATTACAATTAGTATGATTAATATGGGTGTTACTTAAAACTCAAAAAGTTTGTTAAATGTTTGGCTCGGAATCATTGTTTATACTTCATTCGTTGTAATTCATCCCCAATTTTTTCAGAAATTGATAATCTAATAATATTTATATGTCAAAATGGAGAATTCTAGGGAAACGTGCTAGCATCGCCTTCTACGAGGGCTTTGCCATTTTGACTTCAGTACCTTATAATATTCTTGAGGAGATTGTATTGCTGATGTCCCCTATAATAATGAACTTGTAAACCTCACGTTGCAACAAATGTGTAAGAAGAATGTTGAAATTACTGAAGCCACCTCTTCCCACGATTAAATATTTTTAAACAGTTAAAATACAACCTTGAGCAATACCAATCTACTGATGATCAGCATATATAGAATGAAATCAGCATATATTAGAATTGTGAATCAGCATATATTAGAATTGTGAATCAGCATATATTGGATGGATTGAGAAATGTCGTAACAACTTTCGAGCTTTTAAGAATTATTTAAAGCTCATCGGATCCTGTACTGTACCAAACTGCAAAGTTACTCTTCTACAGACCCATACCAACAAGACTTTTCTTCCTCTTCGAAAAAACACGTGGTTAGGCACCCCCAAAAGTTGTTATTTGTTAACAATTTGCCACCGAAAATTCTTCCAGTCAGCTACAAGATGAATAATTAAGAGACAAGAAATAAGACCTCAAATCAGATTGCCTCAGTTCGTGATATGAGCTGATGTTGATGTTAAAGGAATTATCCAACTTAATAGAGAGCAATTCAATGACTAGACTGCAATTAAGCTCTCTGGTAACTATGCTAGCAACAAGCCTTATATTATTTTTCTTACCCTAAGGGGAATGAATCGCTTCACTCTGAGGCCTAAATCTTGACATTGCCTCATGGCCTCTTAAAACAGTCGAGAAAAGCATTCCATTTACTATAACTGCATTCGAAATTGAAGAAGCCTTCAAGGAAAGCTTTCCCACTATCAAGACAACCCAGCTAAAGAATAGGGTAAAGAAAGGCATCCCTGTTTGGCAGATCATACTTCTCAGGAGCGAACCCAACATTGAAAGTTTTCGAAATCAAGAGGCTGCTCTACCTTCCGGGAGGAATCGAGAAGTATAATCGAAGACCTGAGATAATCCAGTGTTTTTCATGCATCTACTTCTACCATGGAAGTAGTAATTGCGGATTTTGCAAAAGATGCTCCTAGTGCGGGGAGCTGCGCTTCTTTAAGGAATGCCTAACGGTTGCATTGACATCAGTCAACGCAACCGTTAGGCACCAATTTGTATCACTGCAGCCAGAACTCACGGAAAGGTTGTAGGAACATCTTCAAATCTTTATCAAGAAAAAAAAAAGCGAGATTCTACACAAGTCTGTGGATGCGCCAATTTTTCGATGAAGAAATCTCAAACACCCCAGAATTTATTCGAGCAAACAATTCTTGAAATGAATTGCAATGTCTCCTTCCACTTCAGGCCTACAAATTTCGACGCTTTTGTCCGTTTGCCAGCAAACTCCAAAATTTCTTCATTCAATTTCGAATCTTCGTCACGGCTGGATTAGTTCTCGTTGTGAATTTCTTTCCTAATTCAATACACCCCAAGACAAAGAATGTCTGATGATTGCAATTTATTTCCCCTAATGACAACTAAATGACTGAAAAATGGAATCCTTTTTTGTATATACATGTCAGCAGAATTAAAATGAATTACGCATGTAGCACTGTTTGTAGAATATGAATTATGTTCTCCATATAGGAAATATGTGCTTTCACATGTTAAAAATTTATTAGTGCATTCACAAGTATGTCAATTTTTGGATTATAGGTACAACTAATCAAATTGTCTCCAAATTTCTTTTCATCCTGGTGTCTCCCACATGTGAGGCAGAATTTCAAATATTTGACACCTCAAATTCCCTTGTCAATGATGAGGTTAATTTATACTCCAGTAACACTTATATATTCTCAACATTACTCCTAACGCCATCTATCGGAGTTATGGAACCTTATAAATATTATATTTCATCCTGTACCACTACACTGGCTTTATATCCCATACTACCAGAGAGTATTGTTTTCTTTGTGGTGTTTCATGACTTATATTCGAAAGGTTGGGGGGGCTTGGCTTGAATATTTTCGACCCCTGAGTCGAATTTTTTATTACGACTCTTAACCGTAATTTTATGTACTGCGATCTTTATGAATGGATTTAGAAAAATTATGAATTAAATTCAATGACTTTTTATTGAACTCGCACATCTAAAAGCAGTTTTTACTTAACATAGTAATTTTTTTTGCAGTAAAAGTGTGGTATTTGCACTCACCTAAAAAGGCATTCTTGTATTCTAAATTTGCTTACAAAAATACCAGCTCTAAATTAACGAGTATCAAAATAGTATAGAATAAAGACATACATTAAACATGACATGTGATACATTAAACCTTATTTATTCTTAAAAAATAAAACAGTATTCTAGAAATTTTTTTATTACTTATCTTTTTCATAAGTCTTCACGCAAAGAAAAGTCTCTCAACACTTACTTAGTTGGTTGTTTGTTCACTGAATTGATTGATTTATATCAATAAAATATAAATACTTATATTTTGTAACTATATTTATATATATTTATATATATTATTCGTTTATTTTACATTATTATCATTATTTATGTATGGATTCATAAAACTTTAATAGATTTTATAAATAGTATATATTTTGAGGAAAATATTACGCACATAACTAAAAAAAAAAAAAAAATATCAATAATACTTATCTTTTCACAAAAAATGCACAAACTTTTACTGTGATGTTTTGTGTGATTTTTAATAATTTAAACTATGTGTATTATTAATGATCAACGTACAGTTACTGTTTGATAAAAACAAAATCCATAACATAATAAATGAAAATTTAATTTTTATTTTTATGCTCTACTATTACCCTGGTTTATAGCGTATTGTTCTTACAAACTATCGGATTTATATTTAGTGAAAGCTTCTGTATCTATGCCGTGATAAATCCGTAGGCTGGATAGTTTATCGATTAAGTCGAGGAAGAGAGGGTAGTGATGCGAGATCCGCAGATACCTAATTTGCAGTGCTCATTCAACATTGTAATGGCAAAATGTAAGTAGTGTAGATCCCTTGATAATGCTGAATCTGCTGCATATTTGCCATTCTAATGGAAAATAACTTCAGGTCGAAATGTTTGACGTATGTAAACAGCAAGCTTTACTTTCTTGCTACTCGCAATCAAAGCCTTTAACTCATAAAAAAAAAAAAAAATACTTTGTACTTTAAGTATCAATATTTTAGTTTCTTGTTATCTTATTACTTCCAGATAAAGAGCTTCTGTATCGATAAACACATGTTGAAAAGATGTTCACTTTCACTTCCAGTTGCAATTCAAGATTGTAATAGATTCATGCAGGGAATACATATACATGGAAGCCTTAACGTTTGAATTTGCCTTGGAAAATTTTCATAAGGATTATTAAATTTTTTAAAGATATGCAAAGAAGATATACATTTTACACATACATTACATACTGTTTTTTCCAATCAAAGGGGAAAAAATTAAAGCATCTTTTATTTTTTTGTAAGGATTCTTCCAGTTATCATATTTATTACATGAAAATGATATGGTTTGAATTATACAGAAACAATGAATAGGATTCTAAGATTTATATTAATAAATGGGAATACTATAGTTTAAGGAATGTATAATTTTGTAATTGGAAAAAAAAAAAAAAAAAACTTACCTTTTCTCATATACACATACACAAAATATTTTTATTGTGCTGTGTATTAAAATGTTTTTAATAATTTAAAGTCTATTTTTAATCAAAACGTTAAAAAAAGAATGTCCCTTAAATGAATTATTATAAATAAAACAGTTATAATTGTACACATATGTACAAAAAGAATTATTATAATATTACGTATATAAAAGAAATATAATTATTTTCTACTCAATTTGCATGAAAAAAATTATCTGTAATTTGCATATTTTTTCTCCATTTTCATGTAATATGAGGATTTTTAGTAGAACAAATCTCAAAATTTTGCCATAATATTATTGTTGAGGCCATTAAGTACTAAAATTTAAGCTTTTAAATATTTAAATATTTTGCCAATAGAGTCGATCGTAACAATACGAGTTAATCTGGGCCATTACCAATTTAGACCAAGAAAAACTACCCTTCACAAAATGATCACATACAAAAATATATTAAAACACAATACGAAATCATTTTTAACGAAAAAAAAAAAATTGAAAGTACATAAAATCATAAATTAAAATTTATTTCAAATTATGTGGAGATACAGCAGTTTGTTTTTAGCCTAAAGATTTTTTTTTCCCAACTTTGTTTGTCGCTTAAACAATAAAAATGACCAATAGCAACAGATTTTTTTTTTTGCAGCTCCATGTAGCAATGTGCAATATTTTGTTCTATTGTACCTTCTGCATGGGAAATAGTCTTTTACGTTTGAGCATATGAATTTTCATCAATTTTTTTATCCTAACATCAAAGAAAACAAATGTTTTCTTTTTCCAACTTACTTTCCTGCGCTCATATATATCGTCTTAATTCTGTGAGTACACAAGGGGTGAGCATAGGTGTGAATTGTGAGGATTGAACATAATGGTATACTTAACAGACTAGGTGGCTTGCCAAGACTAGCCATACTTCTCAGGATGCAAAACTGCAATGGCAGGAGACCACAGAGAAAATAATGATCACGTTTTTCATTTGTTCAATAAATTAAATAATTTTTTTTTAAGGTTTTTTATTTGGCTGACCTTCGTTCATGATCTCATTGTAAAAGAAAAAAAATTGTTCAATATATATTTTTTTTTAATTTAAGGCAGTCTGAAAATAATTTTTTTAAGATTAAGTTATTAGTGGGGAATCACAAAATTACAATTTATAAATTTCGACGACACTTATATTTAGGATATTTTTGCACATGCTATTACATTAAATATAATTTTATGTCATTATACAACTAAGATACACCTGGAAGAATTTTAAAGGAATATTACAATTATATTTAATGTACGCAAACTAACTAAGTAAATATAAAAAATATCAAAGAAAAACCATAAATAATAACAATAAAAAGCATTAAATAATCTAAAGGGCACATTAAATCCTGAAAATAAACAAACAATCCATGAAAACCAAACAATAAATAAATAAATCTTTATTAGCCACCAGTCAGCAGCGAAAATTGCTTTACAATAATTTGTTGCATATTTTAAAATTCAGACCTCATCAAAAACATGATCCCTGCTAACATGGTTGATTTATGACAGCTTTTAAAACAACCCATGTTTGTGTAAAATAAGTAGAAAGTAGCAAAAAGAAAACACGAAATTTGACATTAAATTAACTAATTGAGTTAAATAATCCTTTTCTTAATTTATAAATTCAGTGTTAAGCATTTAAGCCAAAAGTATTAGTGTTAAATGAACAAAATTCATTATTAAACAAAACATTTCATTGGACCATGAATTCATTAATATTAATGAAAAATTGCCATTCCAATTAACAATGGCCATTAAAATTAATGAGTGAGAATCCCTTGGATTATATACAACTTTCCTGCTGTTATTATTATTATTTTTTCATATAGAAACACTTTATCACTATTTTTCCAGTGAACCTACTAATCTATTGACTTTATAATGGAAATACTATTTTGATGTTTCTATATTGTCCCTATAAGATTTTTTAAAAAATTTTATTTTATTTTTTAAACCTACGCCAGTCATACAACGCCGAGCTTCCCAGTAGAATGAAATAATGTTATCAGGGACATCGATGAGTTCAATATAGTTCTGCAGGTGAGGACCATTGATATTGGCTATCCGACATAATGGATAGATCCCATCCGAAGCCAAACCAATGCTGTGGAGATGTGCCTGCAGGTAATCGTGGCCGGTAGTAAGTCGGAAGCGTGCGACAGCCTCAACGCGTTCCAGGTGCATAGGAGTGCGGCCCCCTGTGACGAGGCACCACCACCTTTAGTTGCCCCTCAAGCACTTAATCCTTGTCCCCTAATTGTACCGAATTTAAATTTAACTTTTATTTTGTATTTTACTTTTATTTATTTTTAGTATTTTTAAATTTTTTTGAGTACACATTAATTTGAATTTTTAGAGACCTTATCTTTTATGTTTGATACTAACCTTAAAGCAGCCAATTAGAACTCTAAGCATATTTATGAATTAAGATGAGGAGGTTTAAGGGGTATTTCCCTCTGCTGGTACTCCGTAAACGGTACGCCAGTTGACAGTCAAGCACTTAAGGCTTTTTGATGAAGTTGTCGATGGCTGCACGCATGGAGCCTGATGGCCGAGTGGCTAGCGCTCTGGCGCTTGGTACTACATGTTTCGGGTTAGAATCCCAGAGGTGTCATGGATGTTTGTAGTGATTCGGAATCCACTTTAAACTGTAGGTCCTGGTCTCATGTAACCGTAGAGCGTCATAGAGCCCAATCAGACTTCTCACTCGCATCGTTCCCAAACTGTAAAGGGGCAACTTAGCTCTAGGCGCAGTGATGTGGTGTGGGGTTATAGTAGCAGTATGGTTGCACGTGGACCTGAGTGTTAGTGGAAACTCTGGCTGGTTGGATTCTGCCCCGCGCTTTTCCATATCGGCTCTCTCATTACCAGGGATTCCCACATGACTAGGAACCCATTGCAAATTGAGTGACCAGTTCCGCCAGCTTTGTGCGGCATTGGACTGTGCGCGGACAGTCTGTTGGGCTGTTGCTACTCAGGGCTGAAAGGATCGCCTGGGAATCGACGAAGAAAACAACCCTTCTCGGGGATAGACCCTAGAAGAGCCTAATTGTTTAGCAGCCTTCTGCATCGCACATATTTCTCTTTCATAGTTGCTGGGTTTTTTTCTCCAACGCCAGAAAGTTCTCAAAGAGATTACAGTGCCCTCTGGCACAAGTTCTTTTCACCTCAGTCAGGCAAGAGCCATCAGAATAATGTGAAGCCCATTAAAACAACTATGGATTAAAGATGAAAGGTAAAGGTTAAAGTAAGGATGGTCTCTAGAGAACAAGATTTGAGTTCCAACGGTTCCTTCAGCTTTATTGGAATTCGAATCGAGAAGATCCATTCGTTTGATGGGCAGGGCCGAAACAACCATCGTAAAAAGTTGTAAGAGTTCACGAGAATTGGCAGAAATGTCGTATTCATTCAACAAGAGATTCCACATGTGTCAAAGGTGACATTTGCCGTTTTCAGACGTTGAGTTTCCGGCCTGTACAAATCCCTATAAGGTTATATTTCTACTATTCTCCGGTTCTATTCTGCTCCGGTTCCTATTCTATTTCTGCGGTTACTATTTCTTTATATGAAGATAGAAAAATAGTATATCGCTGTAGATAAAAACAGGGAAATTTTTTGAAGGAAATTCCCTTAACTGCCGAAATGTTCTTTCACAATAGACACTGGTTTTACATTTTTTTAAAGAACTGTATCGCTAACGCACCCACTACCGACAGGAATTATCTACTGGTATGCTAATAGCACACTCTAGCAACGAGCCCTATTTACGCATCGATTATTTCTGTCCTCAAATAATGGAGAGCGTCCATAGAAATCCGATAAAGCGAAGCGATTAAATTCTCTCTGATCTTATAGTAAGATGAAAATCCTATAGACTGAAACTAACTCACTACTTCACGGTGACATCGTTAAGTGATTTAAATCGTGCTGACATCATTAAATACCCCCAGCAATTTATCAACTGAGATGCGAGATAGGGCGGAAAGGATTGGATGACATTTCCCATCCCCCCAGACTATTAAGTAAATGCTGGAAATCTTTTAAACTTAGGCAATTATGATCGTGAAATATTTAACAAAAAAAATATTTGACGATACTATTTATGAATAAACCGTTAAAAATCGTAAAGAAATTAGATAAAGAAACGAATGTTACTGATGTCAAATAGTTACCTGATCATGTAGATCAGTGGTTCTCATATTTATCTGTCCTTCCGCTAATATTTACAGGGAAAAAAATATTTTCAGTGCATCCTTAAAATTTACCTTCTTTAAGTAAACAAACAGAAATATATATAGTATAAAGAGTAATTTTATGTATCTTAAAAATTGCAATAGAGAAGTTGATCTAAAACTAAATAGAGTCGAGGCTAGTACTCTGGGGCTCGGTGCCAAAGATTTCGGGTTATAATTAATTAATAGTTAAATAAATAGAGAACTTGTGAGTAAGACACCTGAAAATTGAACTTGTGTTGGAGATGTTGATACTATTGTGTCCAAAAAGTAAGACCAATTTTCAATTTAAAATTCCCGGGGCTTATGGAATTTCAATTTTTCTTTCTCTTTTAGGTTGCTGGCACTGTCCTTGACATCTGTGTGAAATTTGACGACAAAAAAAAACTCATTAGTGTTTCAGTTACGTTTGGTTTTGTAAGACGCTAAAAGTGATTCCGACGATTTATGAAATGTCTGAATTAATTGAACAAAGAACTTGCATTAAATTTTCTTTGCAGCAATGTATAGAATGTTGCAGAAGGCATTCGGTGAGCATTCCTATATCGGAAAGAAATGCTTAGAAGTGGTATAAACAGTTCAAAGAAGGCAGAGAACGCGTTGAAGACGAAGAGCTCTCTGGTCGACCACCAACCGACGAAGCTCACGTCCAAAAAGTAAAGATTTGGCGCTTGAAAACCGTCGATTTACAATTAGAGACATCTCTGAAGATGTTGGAATTTCATAAGGATCGGTCAATTTCATTTTGGGCCTCAAACGCGTCAAATATCGATTGGTATCGAAAACACTGATTGCGCCAGCTCACATTTTAGTGATTCTTCGTGACTTTTTGCCAAAATTTAAACCCATATCGTTCCACAACCCCGTATTCACACCGTGTGACTTCTGGTTATTCCCTAAACTTAAAAGACCACTCAGGGGACGCCAGTTTGAGTCGATTGAAGAGATTCAATGCGAATCGGCGCTCGCTTTGAAGGCCGATGACTTTTTAGCATGCATTGAGGATTGAAAAAAAGTTGGCACAAGTGCATTGTGTCCAGAGGGGATTACTTTGAAGGCGATGAAATAAATTTGGAAGAATAAATAAAGAGTTTTTGAAAGAACAAATAATTGGCCTTACTTTTTGGGCGCAGTAGTACATAACTACAGAAATTCAATTACAAGGGAGAACAAATAAACATAAAAAGTAAAGTATTTATACGGGGAGGTTATGAATAACCAACCAAGCTTGCTTCTTTAGCTTATTTGTTTTATGATCGCAGTAGGCCTTTTCAAGAAATTCGCTGAAAGTCAGTTAAAAAAAAAAATTAACGAAGAAAAATCTAAGGTTTATCATAAAAATTTCTGAATGATCTCCATGATATTGAATTTAAAGTAATAGTTGTAGTTAGTGAATATAATTCTATTAACAGAAAAGCAATGTCATATTATTCATCGTCAGCTTAAAATGTGCATATGAACATCCTTGAGATTTTGTTGGAACTTTTTTTTCGTAATAGATCCAATGAACATATTAAAATGCATTTGAAAAAACTGGATTGATTGAAAAAAAAAAAAAAAACCAGGCTAATATATTTTTTCAGATTCTTAGGATTTACAATATTACCTCCGTTATTAGAAGTAAATTTTGTAACAATAAAGAACTTTTATGAAATAGAATGCCATAATATAGTAAAACATGCTTATAATTTAACTTAAAAAGGATCTTTATCCAATTAATTTAGAAAAATAAAATATAAAGTTCGTTCTTCAAATATTTAATGAATTTATCCTTGAAGGTCTTCAAAAGTTTTGACTAATCATAAAATAATCACTTTTATTTCTGTAATTCATGAATGGTAGAGGATTGTAATTGTTAAAATGCCCTTTAAAAGACAGTATTGGCTTATAAATTTTTCAATACTTCACTGAAAAAATTTGACTTTTTTTAAAACAATTTTACTGTTAGTCTCATAGTAAAACAGAAATTGCAGCACAGGAATATTTACTAAAGTCCAGCTCTTAAGGTCTAATCTTCCTACAACAAATAATTTAGTTGAAATGACAAATTATTATATGGATAAATTAAAGTTTAAATATTTTTCCTAATACAATTCAAATTGATGCTTTAGAGGGTACATAGAACACTTGCAAGTTCTCAGTATTTAATGTCAATTAGACAAATTTATGATATGAAATCTAGATTAAAAATTAAAAATTTACTCTATTAATTTTAATTTATAGTAAATATAAAAGATTAGTTATATAAAATAATAACCCAAAAAGATTTGGTAATTACCAAGTGTGTGATTTCAATTTCCATTTTCAAGATTTTAATCTAATTTTTTTGAAGATAATCTTAAACAATTTCAGCTTCTAATCTTATTAACTTATTTAAGTGAATATCGTGATCAAACTCTATTGAAGGAAACTACAAGGCAATTCGCGTTCAAAATTATAGGTTTTGAATGAATACATAAAGCTCGATATAAATTATCGTCCATATATAACTTGAAAAGAGGTAATATTGTATGTCTAACACTAGATTTTGCTAATGTAACAGGCTATACTTATCTCAATTCACAAAAGCTATTTCCTAAAGATAATGAACATTCATTTCTGAATCACATTAATCCAAGATTAATTGTAACAAATTTATCGTACAATTTTATTAATGAAAATGTGTCTGAATCTTGTGATAATGGGCATTTAAATGAATTTATTTTAAACCAGATAATTCAAGTATCTACTTACATATTATTAAATAAATATAATTAACTAAATGTGACAAAAGTTGATAAAAATAAAATGCTTCAAACTTTAAATGATAGAAAGATTCATATAGATAAAATTTTCCAATGATCTTGAAACGATTTATTTCCAATTTTTTGGTAACCCTTTTGACTAAAAATCACATGAAAAGTTATTCATAGTGCTGTTACCGATGTATAAGAATGTAAATATCTGATTTAAAGGTGAAAGCGGCCGAATCAATTACTTGTTAGGGTGCTAGACAGACAAATTTGGCTTAAAACACTTTTGAAAGAAAAAAGGTTCAATAGTATTGAGAAATTTTTCCTCCCATTTTTTATTTTAATATTATGTAATTTAAAATTTTTATTATGAACCATTAAAATGATTTTTATAGTAATTAAAATCCCTCCGAAAATATATTTCTCCCCTATTACAGTGCTCTATTTGAATCCGTCCAGCTTGGCTGATTTTCCGTACGGTAATGGCTGAACTGTACAGTGGTAACTCGGTATACGTCCTTAATCTGTTTGAGAATTTGGATTTAAAAAGAATAAGACATACCCATAAGAAATTTTTATAATTAAGTATTAAGAAAATTTTAAGGACAATTTTCAAATATACCAACAAATTTCTTTTTAAAAATCTCATGCCTTTTATTCATTAAATATTATTAACATCTAAAAATTCAATGGAATCTTTACATATTAGTAGTAGTTAATTTACTCTGTATATTTCCGAGTCTACAGCCAAAGAGGCGATATTTTATCATTGCAGAGGTAAAGAAAATTATAGGTGAAGAATTGGCTATAACTAAAACCAAAAGCATTTTTATAGCATATCAAATTACTCAAATAAAAATTATTGAATGGACATTTATAAATTTATATACCAATTACGTAAAAAATATTTTATGTCAATTATGTTCTCGTTTTCTTTCTTTAGTTTGATTAAAATATTATTATTTTTAAAAAATTGTTAATTTATAATATTCTGTTCATTTATTTATCTAATTTAATATTGTGTTTATACGATAAATGTCTAAAATATATCTAACTATGAAATACTATCACATGATATGATATTGATGATTCATATAACAGACGGGAACATAATAGGATTAATTTAATTAAAGCAGGAAACTATAAATTATATATTTCTCAGTTTTTTAAAATATATCATTTATATGCGTGACCATTTAAAGCATTTTAATATTCTTTTAATCAGTTTTAAATTTTATTTAGAACATACTATGTGTGAACATTTACATGCAGAACTAGATTTTCATGTTCATTGATGCAATAGTATTGTGGTATGTGGTAGTTTGCGATGCAGAGGTATAGTGACAAACTATGTTTTCTTCACAGGAATTTGCTTATTTAGGTGCAGCTTGCTTTCCTAATTGTGAAAGAAGAACTGCATAAGTAACTATTCCACTCGTGGTTTTTTTTCAAAAAGCCGCGCTTCAGAGCAAACAGCCTCCATCCAGTCACAACAACTTTGGACGGAAAATTGGACGCCATTGCCAACAACAAGCACTTTGTTTTGTAGTCAGCGGAATCGGACTTGGAAACCACTTTGTGAATCGAATTTCTGACTTCTATGGCGGCATCGTGCACAGCCACTGCCTGGAAACTCGCCACATAAAGCCAGTCATCGTCATACAGAGCAGGACTACTTGCCCGATCAGTAGAGATATCGGAACATTGGCGAAATTTACTGTCATCAAGAACGTGGTGACATTGAACATGGAGAAGAGAACGAATGCGAAAACGAGCAGCAGTAGCAGTGAGAAGGCCTGTTCCATCAGACACATGCATTCGAAGACATTGCTGGAGTACTCCAGGTAGGATTTGAAAAGCACTTCCACGTCGTTGGTTCTCCGAGCTTCTGTTGTGAAGGATCCAACATTCCTCTTCACCAGAACAAGAAAGTACCAAATGAGAATGATGAGAAACCGGAGAGAATGTGTTGCTGGTTTTGAATAAATAAGATGGTCTAGGGTTATGAGAATGATACAGTTGGCCCAATCCTTACTTGAACTCCAACCAAAAGGCATCTTCCATGTAAAATGTTACCTTCTTTGATTCTTGGTAGCAAAGACTTATGACAAACCACATAATAAACCCTGGAAAAATGTAACAAATGCATATGCCGGCTATTATGTGACCTCTTCGGCTGACACGTTTGTTGGACGACGAATTAGAGTCAACATTTTGTAAATGATTCATCAGAGACAGTATGGCCCGTCGTTTTCGGAGAAGTGTTAGCCTCAAGCTGATGCTGAAAATGTTTGAAAACAGTGAAGTGCAAGTCAGCCCAATTGGCAGCTTCGATATTAGCTTGAAAAGACTGTAAAAGTCGCCAGCTGTGTGGATAATTAAAAACAACGTAGCGCCATGCTCCAGAAGCTTGTGGAGTAGTGTCTTTGAAAATGTCGACTTCGAATCCGCAGGGAATACCAGACCCACAAAATAAAACATTCTAAAGAGGATGACTTCTTCTGCTAAGAGGTTCTTATTTTTATGCCCAGAATAAGAGCTGCAAGTGTTCGGCATTATTCTTCTGTGAAAGGGATTTTTGCCAAAGCCCATTTTCTACTGTTGAGTTATAATATATTACTATCTGTTATTCGAATGATTACAGATAGATAGTATCCAAAACAACATGCATCATGATAGTAAATTATATTTCTGATTAAATTGGCCCCTGCATTATCGTCTCGCTATAAATTGCAGAAAAAGTTAAAGGTAGCGACTACATAAAGCACCTCTGACGTTTTGTTATTATAATATGGAGTATGTCAAAGCTTTATCGAAGTACATTTTTCTTTCATCGCACATGCGCCATTTACTTCTTTTTTCTATCCATTCTTGCGAACAATACAATGTGTAAAGGAAGACAATTTCACGGACTCAGACAGATATCTACGTTAATCAATTTTATGCATTGTTAGAAATATAGTGTTGAAAATAATGTTGCCTTGTTTTGATAATAGCTTGTTTCATGAAAGTTACTTCCTTTTCCTATTGGAGTGAAAAAATACATAAAAAATTTAAATCTTTTAATCAAAAAACTACGAATAAAGAAGAGCGATTATTGATTACACTGATCGATAAATTAAAATTGTTTGTTATCTTTGTTATGGAATATTGTTATGCTACTGGAATATTTTAATTGGAATTTTTATTGGAATTAAAAAAACTCTTTGTTATGGAATATTTTGTTCTGATCTCAAATTTGTACAGCATTTTTTTTTTTTTTTTTTTGCAACATGTAAGGTTTTTTGTAATACGAAATTAAAAAGTTCCTACTGTTGTAAAGTGACTACTTTTATTTAATTATCAGATATTAATCTTAATCAAAATGTTGTTTTTAAAGGTTGTTTGCTGTATTTTTGTTTGAGAAACATCCCTTTTTTGTGTTCAGTAATAGTCTGCAAGCATATTTGGATTCCCTTTTCAATTATAATTTTTTCCATTCAAAATTCAAAAGATCCACAAGTTATTGGCCATGCACCAAAAAAAAAAAAAAAAAAAAAAAACATTACAAAAAATGAAATCCAGGGTTCTCCTGATAAGAATACAATAATACAGATATGAGAGGTAGGTAAGAATACAATAATGAGAGGTTATTGTAATTCTTATATCTGCAAAATCGAAAATTCTCTAGTTCGAGAGGAACTAGAGAATTTTCGATTTTTCCATAACAGTTAAACCACACAAATATTTGAATCATTGTTTCGATGTAATTTTTAAATACTGCTCTTTGAGTTGCAAATGGAACTTATCAGTAGACTTTACAAAAACTCAAACTTTAAATGAAACAGAAAAAAACTCATCTTTTACCAAAACGTGTCACAGGCGTTGAAAGAATCTACATTAAAAAAAGGATCCGAACTCATCAGAGCAAAGTTTCTACAATATTAAAGCAAAAAGCCAGCTAGCTAAACTTTCCAGTACGACCGTACATCCCAAACCCACTTCACTGATTTTCAGTTTTAAAAAATAGGGTCGTTCAACAAATGATTATTGAGATGAAACAATAACTCCAAACTGCGCCTGATTTTACATACACAGAATGCAAAGTTGATTCAAAATGTAAAATTTGCCAACATCCATATCTATTCAACTCAAAAATTTGCCCTGAGTGTGCGATTAGAAATAAGAAGCAAGCATTAAAAGTAATCCGCGTAATTCTGAAGTATGAAAGCTGATTGTTTAACCTAATATTTCCTATTCTGAAATAGACAAATGAAAAAAATTCCTACACCCAATAAAAATTAGGCCCACTTGTTCCTTATATGTACTGACTAATAGAAGTACCACTGGTGTAATATGTTCAAAAGACTTAACCGTTACCATCTTTGACTCCGCTACTTCCTCCAATCTCCTACCTGCATAAACGCAAACAACTAAAATTACTGTTCCTCGAAGAACTCAACTTGTTACAAAGGCGAAACCCAGTAAAAAAAGCCCAGTCAACCTCAAAGCCAATAAATAAAATGCAAAGCAAATCATATTGAATGAGATGAATTTAAATATCAACTTTCTATACTATCGGAAACTGTAGTGAATCACTGACACGGACTATATCCATGCCAATGGCGAAGCTAGTAAAGATGATAATGTTGTAATTTATGATGTATACGGATACTTACATGAATTTGGATTGCAGCTAGACATGATAACATTTTTTTAACGAGTTTTAATATTTTATGCGTTGCATCTACAATCAAATTCGTTGATAAGTTTAATTTTTTTTTATTTTGTACCAAATGTAAAATCTTTTGTTTGGTCTACGATGTATTCGTTATGACTAAAAATTTTGTTCTTAATTTTTTTTTTATTGAACCTTAAAATGTTTGTCTTCTTTTTTTGGCATAAGGTTTTTAAAGTGAATTTCTGCTATATAAACATTCAGTTAGCCAACAATACCACAAAAAAAAATTATAAATCAACCAGCCTGTTTATTTTGATTAAAAAAAAAAAAAAAAAGAAAGATGAAGTTTAACAGTATATTACGCATAGAAATTTGTTTTAAACTCTTGCTACAAAAAATATTCAAAATTCAGTGATATATATGGAATGCTACTAAAAGAAGGAATAATGATAAAAGAACTAATTCTTTTATATAACATAACATAAAGTATTTAAATTTTTTTAGTACAAATATTTTGATGAAATGCTCCAACGGCTAACAGGCGGATTTTTTTTTTTTTTTTTTTTTTTGTACATTGTACATTAGTGGCCCTGAACTGCCACCCGAAGGACGATGAAGGTAAAACAATGTCTTCTGGAAGAACTTTTAGGGCCTCGCATTTGGGTGAGAAAAAACCTCCGAGTATCCTGACTGTCAAAGCGAGACGCTTTTGCTTGCGTTGTTGGCAAATGCTACATGAACTTTGATCGACGCCACCTAAGAATTTGAATTTCCAGAGCTCTCATGCGCTCGAGTTGCTACTGGAATGCGATTTGTGAAGATTATATGTCAATAAAATTTATGAATGATTCATGTTTTCACTGATGTAACTATTTGATTTAGACATAAAAGATCGTAATTTTATATTTGGTACACAATAAAAGATAGAATATCAGAATGTTATCATAATAAAAATCTTAAACGCACACAAAACGATAGTAAATAAATGTATTAATTATTTAATGGGAGTTATATATACAATGAACAATGTTAATATTTGAATTGCTTAATGGGGGTTCATTAATTTTAAGTTAAATTCAGTATTAGACAATGGAAATTAAAATATATAACATAGGCTACCTAATTTTGGTAACTTCGTTTGTTCAAGAAGTACAAAGCTAATTCATGAATTTCTTTTTAACAGTATGAGAGTGGATAACGAAAATCATATCACATATAACATGAAAATCGTTCCTTAAAAATTAAAACACATTTTTTGCAGAACTAAATCATTTATGGGAAACGTTTGACAAATATTGCTGCAAATGGCATTGAGTCTTTTGTTTTTGAAAGTAGTGGGTGCTGTAGGAGGATTTTGACCGTCACTCTTTCGCTGGTCAGCGGTGACTAAAACAAGTAATATAAAAAAAAAAAAATTAAGTCGATTCCTACTTTTTTCACACTATTGCAGAAAGTCCCTTATAAATAATTTTCATTCATTTTTTTTTTTTAAAGTTTATCTGGCGCCATCTATTGGTAGATATATGCAACTTAACTCTAAAAAAACTAAAATTAATTCATTAATTTTAATTAACGCATTAATATTTGAAAAACCGTATTAACATCGAGTGTCATCCACTACAAGTTCAAAAAAAATATATTTGAATTTGAGCGGATGAATAAAAAGTATTTTACGAACGATTGAAAATTTGAACACGATATATATAGGGAGAGTGTGAGCTAATAGAAGGAATTGAAAAAAAAAGTCTGGTTATAAAAGAAATTATATTAAATTTTGAAGGAAATACCTGCACTATAAAGTACCTGCACTATGACTCAAGTTTTGTGTTATACTTTATACTCATTTCTATAAAACATACGCCGCATTTACCTGCCACATTCTTAACTTTATGAAGCTTTAGCAGAAATGGGCAATTTCGGATGTCCAGCATAGCCATTATAATTTTTAACTAAATATTGTAACATAGTAGCCTTTTTTTTTTTCATAAATCAATAAATACTTTCACTCACAGAAAAAAATGTTCGCATGGAAAAAAATCTGGCGTAAACGCGAACAGCAATCCCTTTATCAATTCCTAAACGGAGTGTCGCCCTTGGGAATCGACAGATGCGACACCGGACTCTCTGTTCGAAGATGTTTCGTAGAACAAACAGGCCTTTTCCTTTTTCCCACAGGTGATAAAAACATGTAACCTTTGGCCCTGCTCGGTGCGAGATCTCAGGTATAAGTACCTAAGTTTCTTCCATGGGACACCACATTTGAGGAATTACTGGCAACAAAAGTTAGTAAGTACCTTGCTTTATTATGACTTATTTCATGGATATCAATATTTAAGTGATATATATCTAGTATATGGAAGATTAAAAAAATAATGTGTGAATTTTTTTTATCATTTTAGATACATAATTAGGTTTCCTTTTGTTTCGTTAAAATTAACTTATTAAATTTGGATATAAATCTATTTATATTTATAATAAGATTTGTAAGTTTATAATGCATAGGTGGAGGGAAATGTAATGTTTTGGTGTGATAATAATAATAATAATAATAATACTGTCTCTAGTTTCGTACTATTACTCTTAGGTAATTTATTTATGAATTTAAGAGAATTAAATTATTGGGTGATTGTCGATGTAGTAGAATAATTATTTACTTCTAATAGGATTCTGCATTTCATAAAAAAAATGCACTTCATATCCGTATAGAATAGATTCTATACAAACAGTTTGTCGTAATTTTATATATTTAGCTCAAATTCAATATGCAGAATAAATGCTACTCTAATGTATAATTAAAGAATTTACAGTTTTAAAGTATTATAAACTTAATCGTTCACTAATAATTGACTAAAAATAATTGGCTTAAAATATAATTTACTCAATCAAATTGAAAATTCAATCATGGAATTTTTGTAATTTACATAATTTGTGAAGAATTCAGAATGTGTATTGTGTTTATAAACAGTTTTTTTTTTCAATTATTTTCTATAGAGGATTCTAAGTAGAAAATACGTTGAATAGAATGTTAAGGCAATTAAATATATATGTTTATATATATATAGGTTTCATTTTAAATCTATCGTAAATTTGGTTTAAAAAATTAAAGGTTTATTTATGGAAAAAATGAGCTGATATTTTATTCATAAAATCACATTTAGGCTTCTTTTTTTTTTACAGATCTAAAATTACTTTAGGAATATCGAATGCATTTTGATTTTAACTGTAAAACATTTATGTAGTCAAAATACAGTAAACTTTAAAAGCTTTCTTAAAAGAAAAAAAATGTATATATACATAAAAATCACAAATTATATGAAAGATTTATGAATGTTTTCCGAAAGAAAAGTTTCAATTTCTGGATTAAGCATATTAATGCAAGCCTACCATTTTCTTTATTAAGAAATGATGTTAAAATTATTGCAAATGAAACACACAACGAAAAATGAATTCACGCGACGGCTCAATGTTTGGTTTTAAAAAGTTCTTCTTGGGAGTGAGCAGACGAGATGAATTATTTTTTGTTACTTTTCCCTTAAAAAGCTTCAGATCAAAACAAAAGTACGTTCCTACCTAACAATAGACTTTTATGTAATGATAACCATATTAAATGAATCATCAGAAATCAGTTGCTAACTATACCCACTTTGTCTTCCAACATTAGCTTTTAAGTAACCCTATGGACATCCATGTATTAAACGAGGCATTTATGAATGATACATATCAGTGCTACTAAGTTCCCAAATAGGACATCCGAGTACCATTTGCGAAGTGACAGACCTAATCCAATTTTAACGTTTTGTCAGATTTACCTTTGAAATGGAGGGAACTAATACCGTCACTGATTTATTCCCAGAAGCCAATTCGCTTTGGAATATTTGGTCTACGACAACTGGTGACAGAGTGTCGTTTTGGAATTACTGGAACGGATAGTGATTAAAGCATCAACAGGTTTAATCTGTGCAAGCTTGGATTGAGAGAAGCATTTGAATGGTTATAAAATAAATTTAGCTTGTACATTTCAGAAGTATAGTATGATTTTGAACGATTATAAAATAAACCTGGTTTGCATTTTAGAAGTACTATAGCTACGGTTTTGAAGGATTTAAGCATTTGAACGATTAAAAATAGATCTGGTTTACGATTCAGAGGTGTAGTTATGGTTTTTGAACGATTATAAAATAAATCTGGTTTGCATTTCAGAGGTATGGTATGATTTTGAACGATTAAAGCATTTGAACCATTATAAAATAAATTTAATTTACATTTTAGAAGTGTAATTACTGTTTTGAACGATTAAAGCATTTGAACTATTGTAAAATATATTGGGTTTACATTTTAGAAGTATAGTTATGGTTTTGAACGATTAAACCATTTCTACGATTATCAAATAAATCTGGTTTACATTTCAGAGATATAGTTACGATTTTTTTAATCGATAGTATTATTAGGTAATTAGGTATATTTAACGTGTAACGTAACACGTTTTTCAATAAAACAATAGTTTAAAAAACAGTAGTTTTAGTATAAAATAGTAGTTTATTACAATATAATTAACTGTACTTCTATATTCAGTGTAATGTTGTCCATTGCCATAATTTTATATAAAGCAATCCTTGCACATGTAATTACATATATATATATATATATATATATATATATATATATATTCATATATATATATCAATATTATATTTTTTATATATTAATATATAAGATATATAATATTGAGTATAAAATTTTAAAAAGTTTTTAATTTAATATTAATTTTTTATAATAATTTAATATATTTCAAAAATAAAGAAAGAAAAGTTGAAATGTTTGTTGTTTATATGACTTAGCATGTGGAATAAAATAATATTAAACTTGTTAACAGTTTATTTTAAATTTGTAGAAAATAAATGACACGACATTATTAAAAAAAAGACAATACCATTCTGACATCTGATAATTCTTATACTTTGCCAAAAAAGAAATTTAAAATAATAAAAATGGAATGACTGACATAATAGAACATTGAAACTGAAAATTTCTTCATGTATTGTTTGAAAACTCTTCGTCACGTATTAATGTTCTGAAAAAAATATTTATTAATCATTTCCAAGCAGATTTCCAGAATTAAACAGAATACTAACATTGAATAAAAAAAAAAGAACCTTAATTTGTAAGTTTGAATTATAATTACATTTAATTAAATATTAATTAGTTCATAACAAACTCAAATTCAATTCAGTTGATTATTAAGTCTAATTGAATTTTAATGTTTCTTAAATCAATTAAGTTCAGATAATTATTATTAACTAATTGATAAATAGAAATATTTTTAAAAATTGTTATTAATTTTTACAACAAATCTTAAGGGAAACAGATGTCTGTTTTCTAAACATTTGGTTTGCGTGTTATAAATTTAAAAATAGAGCAATAGAGTAGAAAGGCATTTTCAGACGGGTTTTTTATTTACACAAATAACTTAAATTTTTAATAATTAAAATTTTAAATTACATAAGTCAAAGGAAAAATTATTAAAAAATTTTACCATAACTACGGAACATTTTTCTATCAAAATTGCATGTCTGATTAGCATCTGTAACAAATAATCGATTGAACCTTTAAAAAGCATATTCACCCTTCCACATATTGGTGGCCGAAAAAAAAAAAATGTTTTCATAAAAACTGAAAAAAATTATGCTATACATAAAAAGGTTTTATAAAATCATAAAAATATTACATGTTAGTTATAAATAGTTATATATATGTTTTTAAAATTTTTAAAAAGATTATATGTTAGTCCTAAAAACTATATTGTTTGTAGTATACATTGTTTTCATAAAATTTTCAAAAATCTTATATGTTAGTAATAAAAGCATTATTATAAAATTATAAAAACATTATTTGTTAGTTAAAAAATGTTTTTATAATTAAAAAAAAAATAATAATGATATAATAATAAATAATAGTAGTAAATAATAATAATAATAGTAAAAATAAAAATAGTTTTTATAAAATTGTAAAAACATTATATGTTTGTCATAAAATTATTTTTGTGAAATTTTAAAAATATTACATGTTAATTATAAAAATGCTTTTATAAAATTATAAGAACATTATATGTAGGTATAAAAAAATATATTTTTAAAAATTAAAAATTATTTTTCCAGAGCCATGAAGTTTCTCGCGGTGCTCTTCCTTGCGGGCTTAGCCCTCGCCTCGGCGATCCCACTGCCCTCTTACGACAATGGTAAGTACTATTTCATTCTTACTGTTTCGTTTCAATTTATTTAATGTACTGATTCTTGCATTTTACATTAGAGTTTCTTGAATAAATTCAAGAACATGAAAAAAATAACAACTTTCGCCCATTTTTTTTTTTTTTTTTTTTTTTTTTTGCTGCTTTAAATATCGTATTAAAACTTCTAATTTCATTAAATTTTATTCATTTAATTTTCATTCACTTATATTATAAACTTGCGAATTAAAATTTTAAACATAAAATTGATTGTTTAAAGTACTTTTTTTGTTATTTTCAGTTAACCGATACATTTTCTGAAATATAACTATAATTAATTTGCGAACATTGAACTTCTGCATTCAAAAAGTTAAACATTTAAACACTAACACATATTAAACATTTGATACAATGTTTACTTTTAAAAAACATCTTCAAAACATAATATATGAAAGACATCTGTAAATTTCTTTCAAATGTTGGTTTCTAAACATGCATTATATTCATGTTAGTTCTTGTACATGAATTACATCTAATGTTGGTTTTTGCGCTTGAATTATATCATTCTTGAAGATGAATTAGATTCGTTGTTCGTTTTTCGGGTGAATTATGTTCAATATTGTTTCTTATGTAAAAATTACATTCGATGTTTCTTCACATGAATTTTAATCAACACTGTCTCTTGTACTACATTTATTGTTGTTTATTGTATACGGATTGGTTCTTTTACATGAAATCATTTATCTAATGTCGCTTCTTGTATATGCATTATATTATTGTATATGAATTGGTTCTAGCGCATGAATTAGCGATATTATTCTTGTACAGGAATTACGTTCAAAATTCTCGGTTATCGCACATAAATTAGATTCAATGTTGGTTCCTGTGCCAGAATTACAGTTAATGTTGGTTCTAGTAATTGAATTAAATTTCATTCTAATTCACATTGTATTCAAACAACATAGTTAACCACTTCAAAGAAATGTTATTATATCAAGTTTAATTATATAAAGGCACAATGATTTCTTTCGTAACGTAAATGGTCTCATTTACCATATAGGATGACTGGAAAACAACAGTTTCTCAATCATTTAGTAAGCATTTTAAATTATCGATAAAATTGTCATAAAACATCAAAAATAAGTAATTTTATGTATTATTTAAAAATGTTTTCCTTATCAAAGCATGCTTATTTATATATATGAATATAATATATAAGCATAAAATAGATTTGGAATAGTATAGTTAAATAAAATCAAAAACTTACGTTATTATTTATTTTAAAATTTGGATTTATTTTTAACGCATAAATTCTTTTGAGTCGGAAAATTATGACATGATTTCTATTCCTTCTAACAATTTAGCATTGAAACAAATAGGCTGATTTTCATCAGAAATATATTCATCATTTTTTTTAACTGATCATTTAATAAATTTTGTTAAATATGGTTTTATTATTAATCAATTATGGATGTTAAAGTTTAACTATGAAGCATTAAGAACATTTTAAATTATAGTAGCCTAATTTTATTTTATTAAAAATAACTCTATTGAGTTAACAATATACAAAAAAATTCACTTATTCTCACTCATAAAGACATAATTTATTTCAAAATACAAAGAATGCTATTAATATTTTGATTATTCGATGTGTACATTAAAATATTCTTGCAATACTAAATCTAAAAACATCAATGAATAATGATTAGTAACCATCTTAATGATCAAAATGAGAAAAAGGAATCAACTCTAGTTGACTTTTCAAGAATTTAAACATCCAAAATTTTCCTTTTTCAGCTGTGGATGAAAAGAACTTTGCTTTGGAAGATTTCTATTTGGACCTGGCTTTGGAAGCTGACGAGTGAGTGACTTAATCATTCATTTTATTTTCTATGTATGTAGATAAAAAAAAAATGATCACGTGAAACAACATATAACAAGTAACATGAAAATAATTGTTTCTTCCCAGAGATGCAAATGATAGGGCTAGATGTCCCAATAAATTTTCTGCGTTGCAGGTTTAACCCCTTAATAGATAATTATTTTTTATATAGTGTTTTTCAGAGCAATGCTTTTTACTAAAATTGAAAATATGCAATGTTAAAAATATAGTCAATAGTTTTTATCTTATTTTATATGTCATTTTATTAGAATTTTATCCAGAATTATAATCCTCTGATTAATTGTCAGAGATTTGGTGATCTACATACGACACATCGTTGCTGTTATCGCTGAAATTGTCTTCAATTTTACTCGTTAAAAATAACAGAAAGTAAATGTGAACGCTCAGAAACTATAAATAACACATCAGACTCATTCTTTAGATAACAAAAATAAATAACACACCAATCTCGCCAATCCTTTAGGTACTGAAGAACATCTAGTCAGAAAATAGTCAGTCTGCCCATAAAACAACATGAAATGGGAAGGAAATGACTATTGTCAGACGTATGGTATTACAAGTGAACTCATGTTTGCCTTAGAATAATACACAGTAGTAGAAAAATATTCGTTTTAGTCCTGAATTAAAAATCAATTTTTACCCGAATTAAATCTTGGTGTTCTTAAAAGACACAAATGTGACTTACCAGTTTATTTGAAATAATCTTTTAAGGGAATAACCACAAAGGACTTGTTTAGCAATCAAATGAGTTTCACGTTGAAGTGCAAAGAGTCTCTATGGATAAAGAGAGTTTCTACAAGTGAAATTCATTGTCATATTGTTAAAATGTACGATGAAGGAGTACTGAGCCAATGATAATGTGAATAATAACATAATGGACAATGAAGGTCATAAAGCAGAAGCCGTGGACGTCCATATCTTAAACAATAGATGTTAAAACTTAACCAGTTAAAGAAATGATTCAGGACAAATGGCGAATAAGAGCTCAGGGGAGAAGGTTTATGTTCAATGATGAAGTACAATTAACTGCAAATAAGAAGGCTTTATTTAAGGAAGGGCAAGTTGAATATGACAATGATCGGACAAGGAAAGAGGGACAACGATTGGAAAAATTGAATGTGACAATGATTGGTTGAATGTGATAGGCTTTGAGCGATTTGCAGATTACGTGAAAAAGTGAAACTATATTTTTTATGTTCTATTAACCATTAGCTCCATTAGCTTTGTAACCTTTTTTTCTCATTTGTTCCCCTATGCAAACGAGCAAAGTCAATTTGACGACGACTTTCGACTTTCTGGAAAGATATTTCGGGACTTCTTCAGAAATATCTTCTTACGAAAATAGGCTTAAAAATTGCAATATTATTATTACTATTATTAAGTAGTATTCTAAAAATTAAATAATCTCATTTTAAATGTAAATTTAATTAATTTATCATTTCCTGAATAACAACGGCATCAAAGGTGCCTCTCCTACTTCGTTATCGGAATATTTATAAATATTTATTGTGAAAAGGTTATATTTGTGAAGTTTGAGCTTTGCTGCTCATAGTCAAAGCGCTTAGATGTTATAATACCTTTTAAAATGTTAAATGGAAATTAAATTATATGCTTTATATAATTATACTTTTACTTATGAGGGAGTATTTTGATCATAAAGGTGAATTAAATGCTGAAACTTTGAGATTTATAATGATGCATTTCACTAATACGGCACCTCCCAGAAAAATACAGAAAGTGCTTTCAGTTTTTAAAAATCTTCTGACATTTGATGAAAGGAAGAAACTTCAAAAGAAATTCCATTTTTATCTTCATGAGCGTGTTTACGAATAAAAATGCTTTTAATCTCAACCTATCCAATAAACGCTTTCTTAAAATTAGAAGGATTAGTGAACAAAGGCATTAGTTGAAATTTCTTTCGTAAGTTAGAGTGTAACTATGAAAAATTAAATTTTTTTTTTTCAATTTGCTCCAATGACAAGTTGGACTCTTGTTTGAATTTCGGTTGTCTTCAATTGCAGGACTTCTCTCGATGACCTGAAGGCAAAACTGAAGGAACGATTTCAGGAAATCCTTGAAAAAGTCAAGGATGCCATCGAGCAAGGCAAGGTCGTCAAGGGAGACTACTTGGAAAAGGTACATCTTTACAATAAAAGGTCATTTTTTGATATCAAAAACAATCTTTCGAACAGGGATTTAAATTGACCACTTTGTTACAGTTGAAGGAGATCCGGGAAAAACTGAGGGATCTGAAGGTCGACCTTTCCGGAAAGGCCAAGGAGCTCCTGGAGAAACTCAAGGATAAGGCTAAGGACTACTGGAAGAAGATCCTCGACAAGCTCAACCCTGACAGAGAAGATGTCCTCTACGCTGAGTAAGTAAATCCTACTTTTAAAAGTAGTAAACAAATTTGAGATCTTACTAACAAACTTGAAAATCTTAAATGCAAATTAGACTTCTCCATCGTAGAACAGTTTAATAGTTAACAGTTAATATCGTATTTAATAAATATGTTTGTAAATTTTAAGCGTATTATTTTATCTATTTTCTTTAAATTGGATAATAGTTTTAATTTCCTTGAAATAAACAAGTAATGAAAATAAATTTCATTATTATAAACCTAACCTTATACACTCTTAGCTGCTTACATTTCACTAATAATTTTTTAAAGCATTAAATAATATAATTTAGGCATAAGACATTAAAATAACTACTTGCGAAACCTAATTAAGATTTTTTACGAATTTGTCTACCTTGTAATTTATGAAATTATTTAATTTAAATAAAATTAAAAATAAAATTAGTTAAATACTTTTCATGCCCAAATACTACAAATAAAATCGTAAATGAATAATTAGAATTAATAATACATTTGGGCTGATTCTTTACCAGATTTGTTTATGGAATAAAACTTTCATTTCGAGAGGTATGGATTATACTGTCTGTTTAAGAGAATTAAATTTCTTATAAAAATCACAATAAAACATAAAGCTGTAAATGTTTAATTTAGTTTAAAAAGAAATAACAGAAATTTAGTTTTATTATGCGGGCAATAAGGCTTAAATAGTTGTAAATTTAATTGCATTTCTTAAGATAAAGCCAATGGATGGATTTTCATCTAAATAACCAATTATGTAAATGTTTTTATTATATAAATGGTTACATATTTTCAAATATACAGAGATGGGTTTGTTTTAATATTTTTTATTGCAGTGATTCCCTCGATGAGCTGAAGAACAAGTTGAAGGAGCGCTACCAGGAGATCTTGGAGAAGTTGAAGGAGGCCATCGAAAATGGCAAGGTTGTCAAAGAAGACACCATCGAAAAGGTACCATTATGTTCTATAAAATTTTGCCCTAAACTCTTAAAAATACAAGAAATTATTAAAATAGGAATTTTTGGTGTTTGTTCGAAATGACATTTTAAATAATACGTATTTCTTGTAGTTGAAGGAACTTCGTGAGAAGTTAAGAGAAATGAAGGTCGATTTGGGTGAGAAGGCCAAAGAACTTCTGGAAAAACTGAAAGAGAAGGCTAAGGACTACTGGAAGAAGATTTTGGACAAGCTCAACCCTGACAAACGATCCGTAGAAGAGGAACTCTACGCTGAGTGAGTAACTTATTTTAAAGAATAATTTGAAGAATAACTACCAATGTAGAGTTACCATCTTCTCCTAAAGAAATAAAGAATAATAATTTTGAAATTTGGACATGTAAATTCAAAACTTTTCTAGGTGAAATTATGATTTTTCAAAAAAAAATATATATAATTGTTTCCTTTTTTTTACAGTGATTCTCTTGAAGAGCTCAAGAACAAGCTGAAGGAACGTTACCAGGACCTCCTCGAGAAACTCAAGGATGCCATCGAGAAGGGCAAGGACGTCAAAGAGGATTCCCTAGAGAAGGTAACGTGAATCTACTAGTACCTTTCTTAATTATAATCTTTTAATTCGTATAGAATATTTAAAATTTTTTTGATGAAAGACAATTTTAATGACTAAGAATTTGGTTTTAGTTGAAGGAACTTCGTGAAAAACTAAAGGAAATGAAGGTCGATTTGGGTGAGAAGGTCAAAGAACTTTTGGAAAATCTGAAGGAGAAGGCTAAGGACTACTGGAAGAAGATTTTGGACAAGCTCAACCCTGACAAACGATCCGTAGAAGAGGAACTCTATGCTGAGTGAGTAATTGCATTTTAAGGAATAACTTCTGATGCAGAGCTACCGTTTTCTGCTAATGAAATAAATAATAATAAGTTTAAAATTTAGACATTTAAAACCCATACTTTTTATACATGGAATTATGATTTTTAAAAAATATATAATTTTTTTCTTTGTTGCAGTGATTCCCTCGAAGAGCTCAAGAACAAGTTGAAGGAGCGCTACCAGGAGATCTTGGAGAAGTTGAAGGAGGCCATCGAAAATGGCAAGGTTGTCAAAGAAGACACCATCGAAAAGGTAGCATTATGTTCTATAATATTTCGACCTAATTTCTTAAAAGTTACAAGACATTTCTTAAAGATTACATATAAAGAAGGATTTTTTTTCATATTGTTCGAAATTACATTTTAAATAATATGGATTTCTTGTAGTTGAAGGAACTTCGTGAAAAGTTGAGAGAAATGAAGGTCGATTTGGGTGAGAAGGCCAGAGAGCTTTTGGAAAAACTGAAGGAGAAGGCCAAGGACTACTGGAAGAAGATTTTGGACAAGCTCAACCCTGAAAAACGATCCTTAGTAGAGGAACTTTCTGCTGAGTGAGTAATGCGACTCTTTTTTAATTCAGAGAAACCCAGTTTGAAATAAGAAGTTAAATAACAAGAATATTCCTTTCTTTGTTTCTGAAATTTTTGTAAATGAAAAGGCTCCGGAGTCTTAAATTGTAGAAAAATTAATTTACATATAAGTACCAATTTACCAAATATATTGTTTGTAAAAATTTGATAAATTAATTCATTTTAGACAATAAATCTTTTGAAATTTGAATCAGTTTCATTAATATAATTGATATCAAACAGAAAACTTCAGAAAAAGGGCAGAAAAAATCATTCGAAAATCTCTATATTTAGGGAATAGATAATTACTACAGTTTTTTTTATTTCAATCGCAGAACAAGAATTCAAAAACCCAAAAGTAAAGAACATGCATAGGACATTTGAAAATTATTTTTACATGTTCAAGCAAAATATAGATATTGTCAATAAAGTGTGAAAAAAAAAACCCCGAATAATTAAGGTCGGCACTTTTTATTTTCAGTGAAGACATAAAGACTGAACTTGGAAAGAAGTTAAAGGAGCGATTCGATGAGATCTTGGAGAAAGTAAAGGAAGCCATTGAAAATGGAAAGACTGTCAAGGAAGATTATCTCGATAAGGTAACTTGAATATAAAATTTAGAGTTTTCTTTTTCGTATAATTATTATTAAAGCAACCATGAGTCAAAATACACTAAATAACAATGCTTTATACTTCTTATGAAAATAATGAATTAAGTGAATATGGATTTATAAAAATGCTTTTCAATTGCTATATGTTATCTCACTTTTATTAACAGCTCAAGGAAATCCGTGAACAATTGAAAGATTTGAAAGTAGACCTGAGCAACAAGGCCAAGGAAGTCCTCAACAACTTGAAGGACAAAGCAAAAGACTACTGGAACAAGCTCTTGGAGAAACTGAGGCCTGAGAAGCGATCTGCCTTCGAATACGAATTTGCTGACGAGTAAGTTTTCGAGATTCTTGAGAGAATCATCATTTTAAACCGAATCGCACATCATCATAAAATTATATATCAATATAGAAGCCTTTATATCTATCACTGAAAATATTATATTCAGTATTTCACATTAACATTTTTTTCAGCATTAGTAATATATTTCTTCTATGATAAATATATGAATACTGAAGTCCTAGTTTTTGAGAAAATAAATGTCCTAAAACAATAATAAAGCCCAATCCCTTAGAGGAATCTCCAAACGTTTCGACTCAAGAGCCACACTTATCACAATATGCAAAGAAGATTTGTCAGGATTTAGTACACCATGTCAACCTATCTCAAATTATTCATTTATACAATCATTTAAATGTATACTTTTTAATCTAATTATGACGTGAATACAAAATACATTGAAAAGGGCGCATAGTTTTATAATGTAGGTATACATTTTCATTCATTTTACAAAGGGAAATGAAGTACGCATTAGAATAAGATTACAAAAAAGAGTTTTCCCCTTCAATTGTCACTTTTTATTTGAAATTAGTAACTATCTATCTTCAGATGTAATATAAAAATTCAAAGGTAATTTAAATTAAAAAGCAAAACATTTTTCTTGTTGTAATATGAAGTTAATTTTTTTATTATTTTTATTTCAGAATTTAATTTAATTTTCTTTCAATGATATTCGTATTCCACTGTATGCAATTATCAGCTTAAAAGTACACATATAAAAATCTACTTAAATTATTATTTTAGATTAAAATTACATCTATGCATATTTTGTTCTAGAGAATAAAAAGCATCTTATAGGTTATTTTATATGATTAAAAATATAAATGAACAGCATTCCCGACATTAACTATATCAATAAAATCTTTGCTTTGACACTTCAGGGATCCCAAGACTGAACTCGGAAAGAAGTTAAAGGAACATTTGGATGACCTCTTGACCAAGTTGAAGGACGCCATTGAACATGGAAAGACCGTCAAAGAAGATACCCTTGAAAAGGTAGCTTTAATAAATTCTCAACTATGAATCTTTTAGTGTTTGAATACTTTAGATAGATATTTTGAAAGATCTTTCGTAATGTAGTCAGTCAATCGAGGAAGAAATTAACTAATGCCTACTTTAATGCTTTTTAGGTGAAGGAAATCCGTCAGAAGTTGAAGGACTTGAAGGTTGATATTGGAGAGAGGGCCAAGGAACTTCTTAAGCAGCTGAAGGAAAAGGCAAAGGATTACTGGCAGAAGATCTTGGACAAACTCACTGGAAAGGAACGAAGAGCTGCCGCTGAGTAAGTGTTCAGATATTTTTCTTCGTACCATATCTCTGTATATCAGTCATTGCCTATCTCTACCAACTCAAAATTGTAGCAAATGATTATAATAATTGTTTAATGCACCAAATTATATCAGTCATTGTCTATCTCTACCAACTGAAAACTGTAGCAAATAATTCTAACAATTGTTTAATGCACCTAGTTATACTAAAACACTAGAAGCTGACGTTTGAATTTAAAATATTTTATGTTGATTCAAATGTTTTTGCTTTTATATAACTGAAAACATTTATGCTTTTCTATTTTCTTGAAAGAATTCATTTCTTGATGTTTCTGTTTCTTTTATAAACATTTTATCATGAAGTACTGCAGCGTATCGATGCTTTGTTAAAGTATTCAACTTTTTAACATTTTACAATTACATAATGCATTTCTAAAGCTTTTGTGTTTAATCATATTGAATCATAGAAGTTTAATTTAACATTTAACCTTTTTATGTTAATGAATATAATTCTCTGTATTTTTACTTCTTACATAGTGAGCATTAAATGATTCATTACATATATAAAGGATACTGAAAATTCACAGTTACCGAGACAGTTAATTACCACCAGCGATAACGGAAATCACTTAAAACAAAGAAATTTTTATACATTATTTAACTGAACAAAAATTTTGCTTCTCAATCTTTAGCGATCCCTCGACCGAACTTGGCCAGAAGTTGAAGGAACATTTGGATGACATCTTGACCAAACTGAAGGACGCCATTGAAAATGGAAAAGTCGTCAAGGAAGATACCATTGAGAAGGTAGAACATCTTTTAATTGTATTTTATTTTAATGCTTAAGGAATATGAACTCTTTTTCAAAAGAACTGCCATTCAGTACTCACTTGGAGAAATCGTTTATTGGCTACTTTAATGTTTTTGTAGCTGAAGGAAATCCGTCAGAAGTTGAAGGACTTGAAGGTCGACATCGGAGAGAAGGCCAGGGAACTTCTGAAGCAGCTGAAGGAGAAGGCAAAGGACTACTGGAAAAAAATCTTGGACAAACTCACTGGAAAGGAACGAAGAGCTGCCGCTGAGTAAGTACTGCTTTATGTACTAGATAAAAAATTGTTAGAAAGTTTCTTCCTGCTCCTAATACAGTGGAATCTCTGTAAGTCAAACTTCAAGGGAGACGCTAAATTATTCCAGTTATAAAGATTTCGACTTACGCGGATTTTGTACTAAAATATTCGACTTGTAGAGATTTAGATTCTTTCTAACTTATTTTGTGTTAGAAAGGTAAAATAAATAAAATTTCAAGTTACAGAGGTAATAAACATGTTTATTTGCAACTTAAAAATTATATTATGTACGACAATAAAAATCAAAATAATTCCGAAACAACCTTCAAATTAAAAATATTATGTATTAAAAAAAGTCAGTTATTTATTTATTTATTTATTTTTTTGCTTTAGACAATTCGATTGTTCTCTATCTATAGCATCATCTAAGCTATAAAGAGTAGAAAATTCTTTTTCTTCCGAGTTGCTATTTCATAGAATTGGTTATTCTATTTACTATTCACTTTCACATTGTTTTCTAAGAAACAATGACGTGCATTGTCAACAAATCCTTAAAGTCGCTAACTTATTTATCTTCGAGCTATAGAGGTAATTAGTTTCCAATGATCGAATTGTAAAGGCTGTAAAATCAAACATTGCTAAAGTTCGAGATGAGGTCCATTTTTTTTCGAGTTACTTAGGGAAAATATATACCGAAATGGCTTGTGGGTATTGACTCATTATTTCGACTTATAGAAGGTTGGAATTTCGAGTCATGGAGGTTTTTGGGTTTGAAGGGAAGAGAACAAAATTTTTTTTCGAGTTGAGAGGCAAGTTCGACTTAAAGAGGTTCTACTGTATTAATGATTTTCCCAAAATTATGGAATATATTTTTTGATTATTTTGTTGTAGCGATGATGTCAAGGGAGAAATCGAGAAAACTTTGAAGGAAGCTTTGGACCACATTCTGGAGAGAATCAAGGGCGCCATCGACAATGGAAAAGCTGTCAAAGAAGATACCCTTAACAAGGTAAAGATATTTTTAGGAGTCCTTTGAAATATAATGTATTATATATACAACAAATACCACCGAAGAAGTTTTAACAATCTTAATTTCTTAATAAATTCGATTACTGAAGTATATTTATGAACTATACTTACAAAATTCCCACTCTCAACAGTTGGTGAAATGTAGATTTGTATAAAAAATTATTAGCTATTATAATGGTTAATGAAAAATCTAACCTCACTTCAGAAATTTTTCATTTTTGGTTATATTGGCAATTTATGATATAATTTTGGCAATTCTGAAAGATAAAATTAGTTACACATATCAAATCTCAATTAAATCCAAACAATCTCAGTCTTATTTGAAGTTATAAATAATTCTGCAAAAATATGTGATTCAATGCTAGTTAAAAATCCTTTTAATACAAGAAATAAAAACCAACTATGCGCTATGAGATATTCTATAGATAGATAGTTTTTAAATATATTCTGTCGAATGTTTAATAGGACATCATAATAAACCGACGAGGAACTTTGGAACGGACTTTCCTTACTTTTTTTTTTTTTTTGTTTAATGTAAATTTTTTTAACCAAGTAAACCTTTCTTTATTATTCAATCAAATTTCTCTTATAAATAAATTATTTCTCTTATCATTCTCTTATAAATAAATTATTTCTCTTATCATTCTCTTATAATAAAAATATCTAAAATATCACATTTACTTGCACAAATGTAGACGTAGAACCCATTATGCAAGCATTGAGCTAAAATAATGATACTGTTCTAAAGTATAGCAGAATTAAACCTAATCGAGTCATTTAGATCTAAATACAAGAAAAACAGTGTTTTTAGTAAAACTGCTTAACTCATGTTTAAATAAATCTATTTAAAATCTTAATACATATAAATCCATTGAAAACTAATAGTTAAAATTTCCAATGATTCTGAAAATTTTGACTGTTATCGTTTGTTGATGCAGCAAAATAAACAGTTCTTCAGAAAATAAATTGGAATGCATGAATTCAGGATCCTAATACCTCAACTCCCTAATGACCCCATAAAACTGAAAAGTTTTTTCAGAAACTGATGGTCTGATTTTTTAGAATAAAAAAAAAAATGCAACAAAGAAAAGTTTACGAATTTTACGAAAACTACGATTATGATTACGAAAACGTTTTTTTTTTTTAAACGAAATTCGTGATTTGAACGTGGTTGGATATCGCAAGATAAAGCTCCATAAAATCAAACCTTCATTGGGAATTTTTAGCAGTCAAGTACTCAACTGAATATGATTGTATTTTTGTTGAAATTCATAAGTATTTCAACCGCATTTATTTTGATTTTCCTCTCTGTCATGTGCAGCTGAGGGAGATCCGCGAGAAGCTGAGGGACCTGAAGGTGGACATCGGTGAGAAGGCCAAGGAGCTCTTGGAGAAGATCAAGGACCGCGCAAAGGACTACTGGAAGAGAATTCTCGAGAAGCTGGGACTGGAGAAGAGAGCCATCGACTTCCACCTCGAAGCAGCCTTCGCCGACGATGACGAGTGAGTTTTCACATAGTTCTTAAGTAACAGAGATTTTGTTACACCCATGTGTTGCTTGAGAAAGAAAACATTCTAGAGCTTCCATAACCCGGTTGTGGACAATGGGTGGAATGTTATTTGGAGATTCATTTGTACTGCATTTCTCGCTTCTTTCGAAGCTCTTCCCTGACAATGGTATGAACCAGGGATTTCAAGTCCCTCGTGTCTTTACCGGTTGACACAGTACAGACATTGAACAGTCGTTGCAACTCAGGCTTGGTTTGGCAGAGATTTTGTTATACCCATGCGTTGCTTGAGAAAGTAAACATTCAATCTTAGTTTAATTCTTAACAGTCAGCTTAATATTTAGTAAATCTTAAATTTAAATAGCTGTAGATCAACGGTCTAGTTATCATATTTAAATAGTCCATGGATATTGGAGCGGACACTGCTTTTCTGGAGGGCATTTTGCGTGAGTGCCCTAAATTTTGTTTTGGATAGAAGAAAAATTCAAAGCAGATTGACTGCCAATAGGCTTTACATATGCCGATATGCTTTGCCAATATGATTGCCTGTCCATGTGCTGTATACACTGCCCCACTTGTGGCCCAGTGGTAACGTAAGCAGTTAGGCTAGGATAAAATGCTCTGGTGGAATTGATAGACTTTTTAAAAAATAACAGACTCGAGGGCGATTGAGACAATACTTATAAAGTACCTCACATAGATAGGGGATATTTTATAGTTTCCTCCTACACAGAATGATGTTTAGGATAAGCTTTGAGAGGTGGTACAGCTTACTAAAAATGCTTTTTTGTGAAGGAATGTAAGGTCGGATATGACAAGTTGAGGTGCGAACTAAAAGAATGAGACATAAAAAGAAAAACATATTTACAACGTCCTTGAAAAGTGCTTCTTTGATTCAATGTTTACAGTAAATGCTCACAATTGTGTCCATCAACAGTAATGCATGCTGGGTGAGTCGAGGTGATTGGCGAACTGTTTTCACTTTTATACTTTTAACATAGCGACGCACATACGAAAAAAAAATTTAGTAAAAAAAAAAAAAAATCACATAGAGATGCATATTTTATTAGTATTTTTTTTAAATTTCTGATTATTTTTATAAGATAAACTTTTCTGAAAATGTGAAAATATAAATTATTATTTCTTTACAGATCTATGTGACCTTTAATAAAATCATAAATATAGTTTTATTTACTTTTCTCAAACCCAGAGAATATCTAAAGTAATTGCTTATGTTCCTTTATTATGTTTTATTTTTTGTTCATAATTTTGGTTATCCCTTTGAAATATATTCTAAGACATACTAACTAATGAATTTGTTATGGAACATTATTGTTTTGATTTGTGCAGACCCAAGACCGAACTGGGCAGGAAACTGAAGGAGCACGTCGATGAGATCTTGGAAAAAATCAAGGAAGCCCTTGAGAAGGGAAAGGGCATCAAGGAAGAAACCCTGGAAAAGGTGAGTTCAGTTTAAATTAAAGATTAAGCCAGTGATGGCTAGTTGTTGGCCAGAACTGGCTTAGCGATTTTTTTTTTTACTGCAGTCTCAGCAAAATATTTGGTTTATTTTCAAAACGCCACAATGAGGATGGCATTGTATTAACAGTATTAAACAGGAATTTTCATTAATTTAAAGCAATTACCATTGTGAAAATTTGTGGAGTTGACTCTACAAGTTTTTACCATAATGTAAAGTTCAAATTATTTCCTAGCAACTGCTTTTTTGAAACTATTCAACTTAACTCTATTTTTAAATAGCACTGAAGTGAAAATCTTAGTGATAAATTATGATGATATTTTAGAAATTATGATTACTTAGTACTATAATAGTAAAATGAAATAGTAAATGCAAAACTTAACTCAGTATACCTTTTTTTTTTTATTTACAATCTCAAGTTTACCTCATATACCACCATACCTTAAGATGTCTCTTAAATAAAAATTTATTATATTTATACAGAAACATTTAATAATATAAGGATTCTTACTATCAATACAAAAGGAAGATAGAAAGGAACATTTATCAGATTTTTCTTATAAATCAAAACGGAAATTTAAGAATTAATATTAGTAGCAACATTCAAATTACATGTTTTATAAAGGATGAAATTATGTTTTATTCCAAAATATTCAGATTGTTCTGGCCATTAAAACACATTATCTAATTTTTTCTTATAGATAAAAACATCAATTTAGTGATGAATATTTGCAGCAATATTTGAATTGCTTGTTTTATAAAGGATTAATTATGTTTCAAGTTAAAATATTTTGTTTTGGGCATGAGAGAAGTTAGCTGATCATACTATTCTTTTGAATCAAAACTGCAATTTAATGATGAATATTCCCAGAAATATGCGTATTACTTCTTTTATAAAAGAATAATGTTGTTTCATTTGTTGAAAAATTAACATGTAGTTGAGTAACCCAGTCTGTTGAGCTGTAATATTTATAAACCATCCTTTGAATTAAGGTGGAACTTTTATGTTGTGTACGTCCATCTTAAAGTAACAACAGTATTTTTTTCCCTTCAGTTGAAGGAATTGCGTGAGAAGATGAAGGAAGCCAGGATCGACTTGGGTCACAAGGCCAAGGAACTCGTCCAGAGGATCAGAGACATCGGCAAGGAATACTTCCAGAAACTTCTCGACAGACTTGGACTGCACAAGAGGGACGTTGACGAGTAAGTAACGCTTTTTTTTTTTTTTCTTTCGAAAAGTATAATATGTCCTTCCTCAGGCTTTTAGAGGGTTGCAAAATTCATGATGGAGTAGCATTACTTAAAATAATATGGTATCACATAACTAACATAATTTTATGTATGACTAATGTTTCATCGACGATGTTTATATTTGATGAATTTAAATATTAGAACTGATATAAACATTATATTAGTATATAAATGATTTAAAAATATTTTAGACACTCGTGAATGATTATGAATAGTATAAATTTTTAAGTTAAATTATTAAAAAATATTTACCTACTACTTAACATCACAAATTTAATTTTTCTGCAATTGTTTAATTTCCATTATTTTTTTCCCAGAATCTACGAGGCTGATTTTAACCTCTTCGAAGTCTTCAACAAATTGAAGAAATTCGTAAGTTTTTTTTTTTTTTCCTACTTCTTACAGTACTAATATTTCATCTTAAATAGGTAAGATTCTTACTTGGCGTTCTTTCCAATTAAATCCTTAAAAAGAATATTTCATTTTTCTTTTTTAGTTAAAGGAGAAATTCGATGCTGACCAGCTCAAGGAAAAGGTTGAGAGCCTCTTTGGAAAAGGCAGCGAAGTACGTATCTCACACAGAATCTCCCATGTCTTTAAATGAATGAAACAAGTATTTTGAAACATGATAAACTTTATTAAAAACTAGCATTTGACTCTTTCATATTCTTAAGTATCATTTCTGTTTTTAAAACATTCACAGGGATACAGATTTCACTTTTTTTTTAATTGTGAATACAACTACCTGAAAATTCCAAATAGCAGTAATAGTTGATGTTACTCCTCTTTTTGGTCATTCATTAGACTTCCTAAAATATGCTTATTTCAATGAAGAAATATAGAAAATGCATTTGTATTTATGGGTTGAACACAATTGATATTGGAGGAAGCTTCCTCACCTTGGATTGCCCCACCAGGGATGCCAATTCCAACACCAACACATCAGTCACTCCTTTCCAGAATACTCTTTTATATAGACCAGGCAACGGACTAAAACTGTATTCCAACCCAGAATTGAACTCATGGTGGACAGCTGAAATTATTGACTTCTTTCGATGAAGTGGTTTACACCAAAGTCTAATTTTTAAAGCATCGACCATACAAATTTACCATTACCATACAAATCATTACAAATTTAGATTTCCCAATTCAAGAGTCACATTTCTTAATTTCCCAATTCAAGAGTCATATTTATAGCATTCTACAGAAGTCTGGCCTCTCAGGAAGAGTTGGATAAAATTGAAGTTGTAAACTGAATTTTAACCAGCTTTCTGAATTTTATAATGAGGGAATGCTGGATAGGAGAGCATGCTTCATATTAGCTGAATTCTACGTTATGAATTCTTAGTATCCAATGGGAATTTATCTTAATAATAACAATGAAATAGACTAACAACCTTGATGCCTTTTTCATTTACCTTTTCAGATCCAGAGTTGTAACTGGTTTACTAGAATTATTTTTATGAAGCCCTCTAAGATTAAAAATGTTAAAGGACAGCAGGTTTATTTAACTTGACCTTAGACATTGACAACAGTAATAAGTTTACAGATTTATTAAGGAAGCATGATTTCTCTGCTTAAATTTTATTCTTTAAAAGAAAATAATATCCCCTAGGTAGAGGTAGAGCTACTATCCAGAAACTACTATCCCTTCAACTGGGAAAGAAGAGAAAGAAATCGGATAACCTTCATTCAACAATCAGAACCGATGAATATTTCTTTTAGAAAACGTTTATTGTCATTATCATCCAATAAAACCTAGAGGTTTTTTTTTTTTAAATTCTTACAAATTGGCAGTATTGTATTATACAAAGTATATAATTGGCCAACATTTTAGGGGAAATGTAATAATCTTTATAAAACATCAAACAAATAAACAAAAACTACAAGGAAATCTATTAGCAAATTAAAAAATACCATGATAATTCTGCAACTGAAGGTCAGGTGTTAACCAGCCTATTTTCTCAAACAGGTGGCCGAGCAGATCATCAACATGCTGAAGAACAAGGGCGAGAAGGGCAAGAACCGCCTTTTGGACTGGATCGACCGCATCTTGGGACAGAATGAGAGCAAGAGGTCTATCGCCGACGTCTACGAGAAGATTAAGAACTACTTCAAGGATCTCAACATTGACCTCAAGGAGAAATTCACCAAATTCGGAGAGTGGGCCAAGAGCCAGTACGAGAAAGGACTCGAGAAAGGCAAGGACAAGCTCGATAACATCAAGAAGATTGCTAACCAGGTGAGATATCATCTTTTCAATATACATAATATATTAGGTTTCAGGGTTTCAAAAGTAGTCAGATAGGGGTTTAAGATAACCAGAAATATTTTAGATATAGCTTAGATAAAATAAAGCTAAACTCATTGAAAAGTTTTTTAAGAATTTTTTACTACCTTTAACGGCTTTATCTTCTTCTCTAATGTACCACAATGGTGCATTAGACATATGGTTGCTTAGTGTCCCTTAGGTTTTCTGTTAAGATATGTTGCTTCTTATTGATAATAAAGACACATATTGGCATTAAAGAAATCTGAAATATGTTTGTGAAAATCTACTTTGCATTTTAAATTAGCACTACAGTTTATTAAAGAAAGCTTATTATTATTTTTTTTTTTTGCATTTATGTTTTCCTGGCAGTTATTTTGCTTTTCTTTATAAAACAAACTTCCATTTAAAAGTTGAGAAATCATAATGTTCCGTTGTCACATAAAACATATATTTTAAGCTAATAATTCAAAGATTCTAGGGAAATTGATGTGTTGTTGCATCAAATAAAAGGATTAAAGCAGTAACAGATTCATTGGAATATCTTGAATTTGCTTAAAGTTATATGCATTCTCATCAAATATGAAACTTACAAGTTTAATTCAATTGATAACTAGTAACGTATTTTTTTGTTTGTCGATTTGCAATTCTGGTTTGAAAACATTTTCTGAAATATAACTTTTCATTCCCTTGCACAGTTCTTGGAAGACTCCAAGAAGATCAGCAAGGACGTCGCCGAGGAGGCCTTGGAATTCTTCCGAGAATACAAGAAGGACTTGGGCAAAGTCTTTGATGACATCAAGGAGAAGACCAAGAACATCCTCAAGGATAACTAAGAACTTTTTTTGAACATACTAGTATATATCTAGCATCCTTTTTTTCTCAGAATGTGAATTTGTGTGCTATGTAATTTCTATGTGAATAAAATCATATATTTATCTAGTCTCTCTTTAGTTTCCTCATTATTATGGTCTATTTGATAACTTTTCAAAACACACAATTGAGTTTTCGATATAATATGAACCTTAATTAGAATAATATTCTTACTAACACTTAATTAGTTAAAGCAAATTATAAAGTTGTAAGCACCATTTTTTTATATTTAAGGTAATCGACCATGTTCACAGCCGACATGGAATTTTTTTATTATTGCTATTGTTAAATTAGGTTATAAGACATTGAGAAACATGAAAATTAAAATACAGATAATAGTTTTGGTTAAAATTTGGCAAAAACTGCCAAAAATCTGTATTTTTTATATGATGTAAACACTCCGAACTAAAATAATATCTAAAACATAGATATTCTCATAAATATAGACAAGCATCCTTTATTCATGCTTTGAACTAACAGAATAATAAAAGCATGGCAGCCAGTCTAGTAATTAGCAAAAATACAAGAAATAAGGTTTCGCACAAAGGTGCCAAGAATTCATCTCTATGTAAATATGAGTTCAATGCATGCAGAACACCCTTAAAAACGTATAGCTAAAATTTCATTAGATTCCGAAAATTATTATTATACGTTGCTCGCCATTAAAAATGCCAAACCAAGAAATACCGAAGCCATATATATTTCACATATTACACATAGTGTCACTGTTAATTTGTTTGAAATACAGACGTTTTTGTGATGGGACAATAAAAAAATCAGAAATTATTGACGCCGCTAAGGCTGCCAATAATTGCTGCTACCTCCACGACATTGAGTCTAGGCAACATTTGCAGGCAACAACTAGGTATTGAGTCTAGGTGTGTTCAACAATCATTGACAAGATATGTTTGATATACATCTGGAGAACAATCAAGCTAGAGTAACAATAAAATATAGTGGGGTAAGAAGAAACGTGGCAGTATGCAAGTCTTGAAAGGAAGGAAGGAGAACGGGCTGAAAAAATGCAGATATAGTACGGTAAGTGTACCGGTAATACATAATAGGGGGTGCGGGAATGGAATACAATACTATCTTCCACCAGAACATGTGTAGGATCCAGACTTCGTCGAGGGTTAGATATTTTGGTGGGTCTTGTACCTGCAAATACAAGTCATCTTTTCCTATAGTATCGCATCACATGCCCCGGACATCCACAATGATAAGAGAGAGGCACATGGTCGTTTATTCGCCAAGGTCTGTCATACGTTGTAGAGTGACAATGTATGACAACTTATGACAACTCAAACACCTCAGCTATGGCTAACTGGAACTCGGCGCTATAGTGTGTGTTTGCGTCTGACTTGGAACTGCTAACGGAGCTAGAGCTTCCATAACTTGGTCGTGGACAATGGATGTAATGTTATTTGGAGATTCAATCGTATCGCGATTGTACTGCATTTCTGGAATCTATTGGAGCTCTTCCCTGACAATAGCATGAATCAGGTATTACAAATCACTCGTGTTTAAACAGGAGGCAGACACAATACAAACTTAGGCTTGGCTGTCATTGGAACTTAGGCTTGGCGATTCGTATCCTCTCAAGTTTTCTATTTGACGGAAGTGTTTCACAAATGCATCGATTCTTTTTTACTCTTGTACCAGCAAAATTTGGTTCGAGTTCTCTGCCATCCCCTTCATAAGATGGGCCACTTATGTCTTCTGTCACGGAGGAGCATGTGTGTGTGCAGCACACGTGTAAGTAATTGTCTTTCATCTAGACGTGTAAAAGGTCAACTGTTCGATAAATGTGTTAATCAGAAAGTTCCTGAATGTAGTCTTGAATCCTTTTTGTTGTCAAACCATAGCCAAACCATAAACCATAATAATTGAAGTTTCCGGAAAGAAGATGACGTTTGCCAGACACATATGTTCCTCCCAGCGATTATAGGCTGCGATACATTCATAGTTCTTGAGCTTTTTGCCAGCATCTGGTTAGCCATACCATGAAAGGATTCACGGATTTCTGAATATCTGTTAATTCAGGAATGGCATTGGAGAAAAGCGTTGGTAAGAGATGGAAACTTTTTAATATTTCGGGATTTAGGATTCTGTTGCTTCTGCCATTTTACTTGAACCTCTTCTTTGAACTGTTAACAGGCCAAATTCAAATTTTAACCAGCGTCTCCACCAAAAATTAGAGTAGACCAAGTACACATATGAGATAAATGATGATTACAATAAATTATCCCAACTCTAGACTTTAATTGTGGAAATGGAGATTACAACAACTTATATACATATTCTAGAAATTTACAGACTCGATAATATCTAGAAATAAAGCAATACAAAAGCAAGAAGAAACGAAAAACCAACTTAAAGAAAAAAACGATTTTCAGGCACTTTTCCTTTAGTCATATTCGATTTTGCTGCCTACCGTGTTAAACAACACGGTAGGCCACTAAGCCATTGGTGAAACAGCAACGTATGTTTATTTCGATGAATATAGCCCGTTTTATTGTGCTAACACTGTAGCTTGATATTTTATTTTTAAAAATATTTGAAACCAGAAAAAATATATAATCTATCATTGATAATCTATTTTTTTCCAGGTTTCTCTTAAATTATACTGAATGTATGCTTTCAGTGATATTTGAACTAATTAAATTTTTTAATAAGTGTATAACACATCTTTCGTCTGTTTGGTGAGTTGTTCTTTTTCAATTAGGCCTATTAGGTCACACTCTCCCTATATATATCTTGTTCAAATTTTCAATTGTTCATAAATTACTTTTTATTTATCCACTCAAGGTCAAATATATTTTTTGGGACTTGTAGCGGATGACTCTTGATGTTAATACAGTTTTTTTTTTTTAAATATTAATTCAGTAATTAAATTTAATTGATTAATTTAATTTTTTTAGCTTTAAGTTGCATATATCTACCAATAGATGGCGGCAGATAAACTTAAAAAATGAATGAAAATTATTCATGAAAGACTTTCTGCAATAGGGTGAAAAAAAGTAGGAATTGACTTAAAATTTTTCCTTTTATTACTTGTTAATTAATCCTTCAATAATATGATGTAACGTAAATCCTTGAGTTTCGGTTAAATGCTTCTTGATCTTCAATTTTTGACATGAAACTATTGTTGGCTATGTCAAGAAGAATCCCTTTATTTGATTCGCTCCCTTACGTGAGCTAATGATGGTACATGGATTAATATTTCTCGTTGTGTGTGGAGTCGAATAACTTTGGGGATTACTTCCATTGTTGTAGCCGTAAGATGGATAATACTCAAATTTAATAAAAAAAATATGCTGTTTGTTATTATTGCATTGTGTGGTAGTGATTTTATTGATTGTTAAATCAAGTTATAACAGTGATATTAATGTAGTTTTTTTTTTTCTTGATGCTCATTTCGAGCATCAAGAAAATAAATCATTAAATAATGAAAACTTCTTAAAAATCAGTAACACTGTAGACATTTATTTCTTGTTAAAACGCCAATTATTTGTTACAGTGTTTTAAACACATTGTGGGGTATTTAGTTTTAGTGTCCCGAGCAACTTCAGGGTTATAGTGCGTTTTGTGTCTTTATTCTATTAGTATTATTTTTGTAGTGTGGCAGCATAAAGTCGTTATTGTAAATGCAGTCAGATTGTGTAGCGGTTTGTTTCCGTAATTCAGATATGTGAATTGCTATGTTATATTTCAAATTGCTTTTGATTTGAAAATGTGAGATGAAAAAAAAATAAAAAGCGAAATTCAGATAGAAGTCCATAACAATAGAATGTAAATGCATTGTTAATAATTAAAGACAATGTTAGAAAATGATAAGGGGAAAAAAAAAACTGAAATCATTTACGAATTTCAATTTGTCCTGTGTGAACATATTTTATCAGTTATTTTATCAATGAGACTTGAATATTATTATTCAGTGATATATAATATGTGAATGTATATATATATGGGAATATATATGTGACAGTGTATATAATATGTGAATTCTGTGAATCATAATATTCAGTGATGGTTCCGTTTACTTTCTCACAGTTACTTATACACCCTTTTTGGGAGCAAAATAAATGTATTTACAGAAGAATTAACTTAAAATGAAAAAAATTACAAACTTTTTATTACTGCTTTCTAGAATTTTTAACAAAAGAAAAACATAAATTTTCTTTATGTGCTTTGCTTACATGCCATGCAAGTAATGAATGGTTTTTAATCTGAAATATTTTCAGATTCAACTCAGAAGATAACTAATAGTGACAACGAAATAATTTTTTTCTTTTGCAGTTTCTGAGAGAAGAACTTTCTTCGAAACTTCCATCACACAGCAATAAAATCTTTCTCGACTTATCGCGGCGTCCCATTAAACTTCGATAAGTGCAAAGCTGTCAGTTTGTGCTGTCACATTGACGGGGAGAGATGTCTGCCACTTTCTCCGATTTTTGAAGATTTGAAGAATTTCAAGATTAGGAGGACATCACAGTTAAGTCACCAGGAGTATTCGATTGCTTAGCCGTGCACTTGAAATATTTCCAATACTTTATACTTAAAGAACATAAAATTAACTGCTGAAACTATTTTCGTGAACACATTATGCATACACGGAATATTTTTAAAAGGGCTTAAACACCTTATATTCCAGCAATGTTAAAATTGCCATATTTTGTATTTTCTATAAAAATACATCCAACATAGCCTTTTAACATTGTAGGAATTATCATTTTAATATACTTAAAGGCTTGAATATTTTATGTACTAAATACACAATTTATCTGCCATTAAGAAGAAGTCCTTGGACCACCATGGGGCTGTTGCGCCTATGAAGAAGAAACAGACATTTATATTATTTCGAAATGAACTTTTAGGACATTCTTCATATGGAATTTAAAACATTTTTTAACAGAAATTGCTTAAAAAAAATTCAATTCGCATTTTTGCAACATTTATATAAACCAGTTATATATATATATATAATACTTTTATAATTTTAATAAAATTATATGTATTTTATTAAAATCATAAAAACATTATATAATTTATAAATACCAGTTTGGTTCCCTATATATTATAAGAAATTCATTTCAGTATAATCTGCACCATATGATATTTTAAGTCATTTAGTAAATTTGCATAACGGTACTTGTTCCTTTATTCTTTATTGAACATCGTTGGACCACATGTAATGCCACGAACAGCCCACTGACGGCTGGGGAAGGGATGACAGTGCCTTCCAGGTGTACCTTCAGAAGTAACTGCCCTATATTTGTGTGTTTTATGGAAAAACTTTTCTTAAAAGGCTACCTTTGGTGTTAACTTTAGAATTCTTAATGACCTTCTTCTATTTTTAAACAAAGGACGAGAGGGCATTATTCTGCCTTTTCCCACAAGAAAACGACCTAAAAACCACCTTTCATATTTTAATTATTCGCTTTTCCTTCTTTTGTACCTTGTTGTGTTATTCAGTTGTATTTATTTACCTCGTTGCAATGTTCATTTGAATGAAACATTTTTCTAGATTGTGGCAGATTTGCATTCTCCATTGAACCACTCTTTACTTTTCCTCTGGTTGTATGGCCCAGGATTAATTCTGCAATCTTAGAGACAGACCTTATGGTCTGTCTATACAATTGATCCTTTTGAACTTTTTTTAGGATCTTAAATATCAAGGAAGGTTTCTTCTGTTTATTTTCTAAAGTCGTCCTGTAGGTTTTCATTACAGAACAATTTTTAAATTTATCCAATCAACCTTCAGTAGTTTTTCATATCGCTCATTTTTATTACTGGAGATTTTTACCTAATTTTGACTACAGCTAGATAATGGTCAGGATCTATATTAGCTTCCTAAAAGATAATTCTGTATTTCAAAAGGAAAAACTGTTATATCTTCCAAATATCAATTATTCTATTTATGGTCGTATCTGTCATAAATGTCATATTATCTAAAGTAAAATGTAAAGTCTGTATTTAGGTAAGAGTAGATCTGAAAGTAAATTCACATGACACACATTAATTTACTATTTAATTACGATACTTTACATTTGGGTAGTGTATCATTTATTAACAGACAATAAACAAAAAAAATCAGTATCAAAATAAAGTTGAAATAATTTTCCTCTGGAGTAGATAAAAGTATAAGAAATGATTAAATTTAGTTAAATTTATGCTGATAAACTTTCACTTATGCTGATAAACATATTTATGCTCAAAGCAAGTATTACTCAGCGATTTTAATGAGCAGTAATTACCATTAAGTTTCTCGAAGGTATTATGCATTCCAATAATATTCTTAATGTTTCTTTATTTACCATTCTTAGAAGTTAGATAACAAAGTATAAGTTTTGCATCATTTTGCAGAATCTCTTTTCATGGAATATTTTCTTTTTAGTCAAAATCAGATAAAAAATGTCTGAACATACCCTGTATATACTCCAATAGACATATTCTATGTTAAAAATTGAAAACGCTTTTCAGAAATTTATGGGGCCTTCTGACGGCGAAAAACCTAAACAAATCTATACATTACATAAAGCATTGAGATAAACGTACATTTCTCTTAATGGCTCTTTATAATAAAGCCAAAAATTTGAGGCAAATACAAGTTAAAGACTGAAATGTGAGTTTAAAAATAAAATAAAACTTTTTAATAGTTTTTCTGAATATTTATTTTAAATATCCATAGTAAATTGGGTTACACTACATACAAAGGGAAAAATCGACTAGCTACTACAAGTCACCAGGCTAGATAATTTTAATTAAATTTGCTTAAAGATTTCATGTAAGCGATATAATTAATTAAAAAAAAGTTTGTTTAAAAATTAGTGGTTAAAAACTCAGTTTGTTAAAAAAATTTCCTTCAACTAACAAACTAAAAAAGAGGAAAAATTTTTTTACGAAAAACGGATGATTTGTTAGATTTACTTCCATTGATTGATTAGAAAGTTTGTTAGACTGTTGCTTAGATTAATGTTTAAATTTTTAGTGGTTAAAATTAAAATTAATTTTGAAATTACACGCGGCTAACAAACTAAAAAAAATGAGAAAACGTTTATTTATTAACAACAGATAATTTATCGATTGCAAAGAGAAAAAACAATTTAGTTTTTGTAATATCGTTAACTGATTATTTATAATAAAAACATATTAAAATACTGATCATATAAAAGATTTTGACATATTTCACTTAAACGTTTATTTATTTCCCTTACATATAAAATTCAACATTTCTCAATATTTTTTTATTACAGAGTAAATTTTATTTCTGAAATCAACATCATGAAGTATTCCATTAAATTTCGAAATGCCACATTCGGTAATGATTTGCAGCTTTGTAACTATTTATTTACTTATTTAGTTTTTGAATGAAATTTTATTTAGGAACAAATATTTTCTTTATTTGCTAATTGTCTTTGCTAATGTAACCTAAAGTGAATACTGAGTTCATTTTCTGCATATTATTATTCTAATTACATTAACATGTGAAATGGTTGATGATAATAAGATATTTAATTTTCTGGATGTTATTTTTTAATTAATTTTACTGTAATCAATCAATTAATTAATTATTAATTATAATTAAACCTAATTTTAATTATTATTTAAATCAAATTTAATAATTAAAAATCGTATAAAATAAATATAACCTTACACACATATTATTGAAATATATTTATTTTTAAACATTTTTCCAAAACTAAGGATGTATATTATATTATTATTTTATTCATTTATCTGATATTATATGTTATAACGAATTATGTTATTTATTATTATATATATATGTACATTATGTTATTTATTGAAAATATATTTTATGCCTAGCGATTACAGATCATATCTGATAGTATGTATTAAATCTGAAAATACTGATTGAAGTCTTTATTATTATTATTATTATTTGAATGTTTATTTTTATAGGAACAAGAGGCCATGTTTTCATACTTTCCCTTCTGTATGTTTTTCTTTTTCATTGAAACATAAAAAAATAATTTTAATATGCTTTAAGTTACACTTCATCGTAATACAGAGAAAAAAAAATCTAATTTGTTTTCAATGTCACGAAATGTAGAAAATCAAATTTTCTTTTTACTTCACAAGCATATTTTCCTTTTTCCTGATAAATCGATTCTGTTGTAACATTTTAGTATCACACAATTATCCAGATGCTATTTTTTTTTTATCTAAAAGGAAAAAAAATTCTAGACCCTCCTGTGTCCTTGAATCCGAAATCATTTAGAACTTGTGTCATCTGCCGTAATTACAGAGACAAAAAAAAAAAAACATAGAAAGATTAAATCTTCATTAAAAAATGTTTTGGAATCTTTAATAAAAACTATAACACACACATATATATATATATATATATATTGGAATTTGAATTAATTTTTTTTTTTTTTACTAACATTTTACTTTTGCATAAATTTGACAACATAACATCAATTCATTAAGAAATGTATACTAGAATAAGAAATAACAATTAAAAATAAGACGTGGCTGACGAATAATAATTATCCAATAATTATAAATGACTTATAAAAAAATTATTCATTTTTCCAGTGTCTCAGTATACATTGTATCAGTCCGTGCATATTTTTGTGTTACAAATCCCTTTTTGAAACTTAAGGTCATAGTCATAGATAAATTCATTAATACATACAAAAATAAATGTAAAGTAATTTTATTTCAAACATCAGTGATAAATTGAAATTATAATGGCCTGAATAATGCTTGTCAAACAACGTGGTAAATCGAAATGCTGATTGTTACATTTTTTTATAAAAGAAGTTCTATTTTACTTTTCAAAAATTTACTAAAATTATTTTATTTATTTTTATATTCAGTATTTAGATATTCATTCTTTTAAATAAAATTGAAAATGAAATTCCATTTAATGCTTAGGAAATTTGGTCCCTTTTTTATTTTAATTAAACGAAATTAATAATTATTGAATAATACAAAATCACTCAATATGGAGTATTAATTTTTAAAAATATGGAAATTTTTAAAAAATTATAAGGGAGTAATTTTAAGAGAAATATTTATATCCATCATATATCAACATATAACAATAATTAATATTAATTGTACTTAAGAAAAAGTGTATTTTGTTAAAAAGTTTTGGATATTTTTATTTAGCCAATTCATAGCAATTTTTTTTTGTATAACCTAATATATATATATATTATGAATTAACTTATATATTATAGAAAAATGTTTTTTTATAATCTTCTTATTTTATTCAAATGAAAATGAAAAACCTGAAATGTCTTTTTTCGTTATAATGGATTTTAAATGCCTCTCCATTTAAGTTTTGAGTAATAATATCATAATTTTTTAAACTTTTCTCTTAATCAAATTAAGACCTGAATTATTCTCTTTCGTTATCCAGAATTTCAAATATCTACTTTTAAGTTTTGAGTATTAATATCAAAAAAATGTTTTTTATAATCTTCTCTTATTAAAATGAAAACCTGAATTATTCTCTTTCGTTATCCAGAATTTCAAGTCTCTACATTTAAATTTTGAGTATTAATATCATAAAAAATATTTTTTTCTCTCTTAATCAAATGCAAACCTGAATTATTCTCTTTCGTTATCCTGGATTACAAATCTCTTCATTTAAATGTGTACTAATATATAAAAAAATTAATAATCTTCTCTTATTAAAATGAATACCGGAATTATTCTCTTTCGTTATCCAGAATGTCAAATGTCTCCCCATTTAAGTTTTGAGCACGGTAAAGGTCTGTTCTCTCTTCAACATTGGCATAAAAAGGAAAAACGACATATGTCAACGGAAATTTCCCATTGCATTGTAAATTTGAGAAGTATGAAAAAAAAGAAGGAAGAAGAAGAAAAGAAAGGAATAAAGAAATGAAAAAAAAATCAGATTTTCATGAAAGGGGGAACATGTTCCGGCACTCATCCAAAAAGGAAAAAACAGGCACAATAGCATCAGGAAAACATTTTATTTACATTTTTTCTAGTTTATAAAAATCTAGCAAATGAAATGTGGCAGTTTACTTAGGTACATATTGTTGAGAAAAATGCCAATAAAGATTTTGAAATTGGAATTAAGAAAATGCATACAATTTTACAATAAACGTTTCATTGCTTTTGCAGAGTGTATTTTTTTCAGTAAAAATACTCTAAAATTTAATCTAATTTTCATCTCGAGGTATTCATGGGGAATTTATTCTTTTAGTTCGTAGAGGTGGTATTAAAAAAAAAATGTTTCTTATCAAAATTGAGGAAAAAAACTGCTTCAGAATATATAAAATATACTAACTTAACAAAAATTGTTAAGCAAAAATTTAGAAAACAACGTGCAATTCATGATATCCATCATGCGAAAAAGCAAAAGACCGTTGCATAGTGATTTTTGATATTTTCCTATTCCCAGTCGAATATTTCTTTTTTAAATTTTGAAAAGATCATTATATAAGTTGAGCACGAGAAGTTTTAATTACTAAAATAAAAAAATGTATCTTAGATAATGAAAATGTGAAAAGAAGGTTGGTATTTAAATAAAATTAAGATTTCATGAATTAAATTTTTAAATATCTGTGTTTGTATTGAGTCTTTTTTAAAATAAATAAGATAAGTACAGAAGATTTCAATGTTTTAAAGAAAGGGATGATTTTATACTTACAACATCGCTGAGAAGACTTAAGCTAAAGTTTCTGTATCAAAACAGTAAATAAAAATTAAAAATAAATAAATAAACTATGAAAAAAATATAATGCGAAATATATATTAAATATGATCTATGAAAAACTAAGTATAATAAATGAAAATCAAACATTAAAAAATAATAAATAAATGATAAATAATAAATGAATTAAAATAAATTAAAAGTAAATAATAAAACTTATTTAGCGATCCACCATTTATCAGCAAATGTAGCATTTTAAGCAAATGTAATATTTCATATCGCAGTTTATGAAGTCAGTTCGTAAAACATATTCCAAGGCAATAAAAACTTGTTTTAGCATTAACATTAAAAAAATTAAATTTTTTTGGGAAAATTTACGAAGTAAATTTTTAATATGCTGATAAAATTTCTATTCTTGGAAGATGCTTTCGAATCGAAACACGTGCCGTGCCTCTATCGAACCTGGAGCTGCAATCATTGCTTTAATCACTTTACAAAATCGAATAAGCAGATGCAAATTAGCGGATGGGAAAAGGCAGCTGCAAAACAGTATTGCAACTCATGGCATTGCAGCGTCCAAAGGTGTCTTGTCGACGAGATTCCTTATCCTCAGCTGATTAAAAGATGTTCCTTTTATCTTTGCCTTAAGAATTCTTTCAGGTATAAATGCCTCACCTCATTGCATTTGAAACCACATTGGAGGAATTACTGGCAAACAGTAAGTATTTCTTCTAGTTACCAATTGCTATTTTTATTGGTCTGGTTACACGATCTAATATAGACGAGTAATGCAGTTTGTACTACAAATAGTGATTTTTATTGTGCATATAGTAGATAAATGTTCTTTTCTAGTACCCATCTCGAATACTGCCTTCTAGTTACCAATTTTTTAAAGCTTTCTTTTGAGTACAATAGAATTACCAATTTACAATTACCAATTGTTATTTTCTCTAGTTTCGTTACACGATGTATATAAAATGCAGTTTATACTGCAAACAGTGCTTAACAGTGTAATAATGTATATATAGTGGATAAATATTGGGGTTTTCTTCTGGTACTCTTTCTAGAATACAATCTTCTTTTATCGATTATTTAGAGAGCTTTCTTTTTGGCGTACAAAATTTTTCTAGAGATTTCTAACAAGATTTTCTTCTGGGGCTCTTTTAGAGTACAGTCTTCTAGTAACAATTCCATTGTTTTTCTTTGGCAAATTAAAAAAAAAAAAAAAACTTCTTTGAAATTACAATTCTTCAAATTCTAAATATATATTTTAATTATTTTTTTTACTATTCTAGTTGTTTGGATGGATTTTATTAAGTAACTTTAAAAACATTAAATTTTTTTTTAAATGCATAACTTGCATATTTTAAAAGACCCATGATTTATGTAATAAAATGGATTTATGAAGAAAAATGAATGAGATTAGTACGTAAAAAAAGAAGGAGTTTCATTGTTTTCGATCGATTATTAATTTTTATTTATTGCCATTTTATTAGAATAAATTTAGGAACACTCTTTTGCAGCTACGTCACAGAAGCGACAATGAAATTTAATAAGTAGAAACATAGATCCTAAAGTTATAATATAAATTAAATGACTTATATAATACCGGTTATATTATCGTGCATTTAGCACTAGCAGATTGATATTGATAATCTAAATCTTGATAAAAGTTGATAAAGGTAATTATGGAAAATATTGATTCTACATTGCTTCACGGAACCTCATTAGGAATCCCTTAAGACCTTATCAGACGGTAACTTACATACCTTTTTTCATTTAGCAAAACAGTAAAGTTAGTAACATCATCTTATGATTTCATCTGCAATCATTTTATTGCGTATCCTTCTTGTTTCCTCAAAATTAACAGATTTAAGTAATATAACCTAAAAGCATACTCATTTTCTCAAAGGTTTGCTTTAGGGAAATAAATCCGTGTAATAAGTTCTTTACAGATGCTTTATGTTTCTAGTAACTAACAGAAATAGATGGCTTCTGTTATTTGAACTGAAATTGAGGATTGTTAAACAAAGTTTCCAAAATCCCTGCAAATCCAAAACTTGAAAAATTTCCAAGTCTTCATGTTCAGTGTGTGATGAGTGATACACACACTGAAATGTTAAACATCGGAAAAAAATAACCTTAAACAGTTGCTCTACATAATGAAAAGACTCTCTATATCTTTATAAATTTTACAATGAAATTTTAAGAGTATAATAATACTTTTTGATCATATAATAAATGTGCACTTAATATACATGCATGGTAAAAATCCTTTCTTAAAAAATATTTAAAAATAAATTTAGAACAATTTATTGAATCTTCACTTTATTTTAGCGCCATGAAGTTTCTCGCGGTGCTTTTCCTTGCGGGCTTAGCCCTCGCCTCAGCGATCCCAGTGCCCTCTCACGACAACGGTAAGTACTATTCCATTTTCACTGTATTGACTCAATCATTTATCCTCTTGAAATCCTGTTTTTAAACTAATTTTTCCCTTAATTGGAGATAAATCTTTTTAAAATGTACTACAAAACAGTATATTAAGTAAATTAAAAAGGAAAAAAGGGAAGTATTTGGCATGTCTAGTATTATAAACTTCGGCAGTATGATGGATTTCTTGTTTTCAACATAATACTAACAGTGAATAAGTGAACAAAACGTTGCAGAAAACAAAAAAGTATGCAATTTGAACAGTATAATGATTTGATCAAGTCCCACTGTAGTGTAAAAGACACTGCAAAATATATGGCTCTTTTTTTTTTTTTTTTTATATCAAAAACATAAATAAAAACAGCAAATAAACAACTTGGTTTTTAAATTAAACATTTAAAATACATATTAGCTATGTTTCTTCAAAGACATACTCTGTAAACATATAAAGAAACTAAGTTAAAATTGCTGACAAAACTTCAAGGCTTGTTTTTCATGGCCATCATTTCCAAATGCTTGCAAAGCAAAAATCTTGCCAAAAAATTTAAAGTTTTGCTGCATAGATGGCAATGTTGTATTGTCAACTGTAACAGATTGCAGGATTTTAAGACCTAAAACTGTCATTTTTTTCTGAATGCAAAATAAAAATGTTCCAATAGAATGGAGATTGAGTCTAAATCATTTATAACACATAAACTGCTCTATATCGTTTTTTATCTTTCGAATAATTACCGCAATTATACATGGGAATTTTACTTAGAATATTTTAAATGATTGTTCTAAATACATATCTTAAAATTAAGAGATTGAGGTAAAAGTTCCCTGAAAATGAAAATTTTCAAAATATTTTGTATATTATGAACGCATATTATTTCACTACTAAACTAGTGGCATTTATGCATTGAGTTTAAAAGAAATTTAAGAAGTGATTTTCAAATTCTGAATTTTATAAAATTAACGCATTCATAAGAATTAAGTTTGTAAACAAATAAAAAAACAATGAAAAAAATTCACATAGCATTTAAATTTTTTGTAATAAGTGTCAGTTTAATAACTGGAGGAATTGTGTTCATCTTTAAATGGATCATATATCAAATTTATCATAATTAATTAATGATTTTATTACGTAGTCTCATACTTTAATTTTTGAATGCTGGATTCTTTGACCTAAATTACGACACCAAATTTTTCAAAATTTGTTTTTCAACATAAAGTTTCACAACACTAAAATTATATTTAATAAGCATTTTCCATAAACAAATATTTTTAAAAAATAAGAACTCTATAATTTTTCCATTCTATTCTGTAAGAATTCTATTCGATGAATTCTGTAAGAATACTGTGAAAAAAAAGAATACTCGAAGATTAAATCTATATGTAGTCTCTTCACAACTATCCAAAACCCATCGTGTGCATGAAAAATAATTTTGCGTTGGATGATGAGTTTTAAAGCAATTATTTTTTATTTCTCAAATAAATGGGCAAACATTTTGTTAAATTCTGCTGCATCTAAAAATAAGATGTAAAAATTATTTTCTTTTTTATAAAATGCATACAATTTTTGTAATTTATTAATAAATCACATAAAATATTTATAGCAACTTATCATATCGTTGTAAAAGCTATAGTATATTATATATTCTGCTTTCCCATTTTGAAATAGTTTAAAATGAGCTTGAACATTTCTTCCGAGAAAAATTATTTTCATTCATTTTAATTTTCCTTTCTCTGAAAATTTCAATCATTTGATTTTTATTAATTCTTTTTCAGCCATTTCTGAAGATGACTTCGAAATTGAAGATATCTTTGTTGACTTTGACTTTTTCGAAGCTGATGAGTAAGTAATCTAAATTAATTTAAGCACAATCTTTCTTGAAACAATTTTGAAACAAGCAAATATATGATAATAGTTGTCACAACAATATGCATTGCAATTCCTTACAGGAGAGCAAAACTCATTCTTCATATGAGTTAATTCTCATATGAGGGCAAATCTAATTTCTTCTATAAGGGAATTCTTATGCCAGAGCAAAACTAATTCTTTACACGATGGCAAAATTCCTAATAAGGATAAATCTCAGCTAAAACTTTTATTCTTCTTTACATATCTTCCAGTACGTTTTCGATCCCTGACGATATCCCTTCTAACACCAGAAGGCCATATGACATCCTCGACATCCAATATCTTCTTGAAAAATACATCAGTCAATTCAATCAAGCATTCCATCAATGTCGCCAAAATGGCTAACTTGGATGAATGTTTTAATCTCTTTACAAGTACAACAGCATTTAACAAAGTAAAACCATGTAACACATTCAATCAATTAAATTAAACCATTTTAAATGTAATTCAGCTATTTTGTATAAAATAGCTAAATAAATTATTGCAATGATTTACATTATTGAAGATCTTTTAATAAGTTTTATTGAGAAAAACTAAACTTTTAGCCTTGCCTAGTATCGATCTTTTAAATATTACAAACGAAAGCATGGTAAAGTGACAAGTGATGGCAAACAAAGTGATGGCAAAATATTGCGTATTTTTCTTTTCCGTGTGTTTATTGATTGGATAAAATAGAAATTGAAATTCTAAGGTGCTTAAATTTCCATAAATATATAAATTTTGTGCACACAGAAATTGAGGTTATTTTTACTTAAATTTTTTGTCAAAGAAAGAACAAAACTGAAAATTACTTTAATTAACGAATGCATTAAAGTAACGTGAATGCATTGCCCAAATAGAATTCCTGAAATACATAAAATTTAAACTTTTTGTTGCAACTGAAAGAAAAACCGTTGTTTGAATTTCGATTGTGTTTTGCTGCAGATCTCTCGATGACCTGAAGGCAAAATTGAAAGAACGATTCCAGGAAATCCTTGAAAAAGTCAAAGATGCCATCGAGCAAGGCAAGGTCGTCAAGGGTGACTACTTGGAAAAGGTATAATCCATCGCCACTCATTCTTTATTATCAAAGACATTCTTTTAAATAGGGATTTAAATTGACTATTTTGTTGAAGTTGAAGGAGATCCGGGAAAAACTGAGGGACCTGAAGGTGGACCTTTCCGGAAAGGCCAAGGAGCTCCTGGAGAAACTCAAGGAGAAGGCTAAGGACTACTGGAAGAAGATCCTCGACAAGCTTAACCCTGACAGAGAAGATGTCCTCTACTCAAAGTGAGTGAATAATCATAGACGTTTCTACTTTATTAAACTTAAATTTTGATAACTGTTTAAATTTAAATTTTCTAACTTAAGTAATGATTAGACATTTCTTCTGCAATGATCTTCTGATTAGGCATCATAATTTTTATTGAAAAGAAGATAATAAAGCCTGCTTCCCCCATCCCTCCTGTTAATTAGTAAAGTTCATTGAATTTCCGTTCGATGTAATTAATTGATGCCTTATTAAATCTATAACAATAAACCAAAGTTGTACGAATTTCTCATCTAAAAAGAATGTATTATTTGTCCTTCATTGAGCATAAATTCCTCTAAGAAAAGGGATTAATACATTGAAATATTTTTAATTTAATTACTTTTTGCATCAATATTATTAAATGTTGAAAAATGTTATTATTCCATTGTAAAATGTTAATAGCCTTTTTTTGAATAAGAGAATAAACAAAAAATATTTTGAAAATAAGTTGTAAATTGTTGGCAATATTTAAAATTTTCCTTTTCTTCTTAACCTGGAGGTGGTGGCAACACTGTAAAGAGAAGATAGTTCATTCTGGTTTGTGAATGAAAAATAAATGATACTGTAGAATTTTTTTTTTCTGGCCTCGCATTAAGTATCAAAGAAAAATATGAAATTAGTTATCTTTAAAATGAAAAATTTCATTTTATAATCTTCTTTTTACTTCAGTGATGCTCTAGAAGATCTCAAAAACAAGTTGAGGGACCGCTACCAGGAACTTCTCGAGAAACTGAAGGATGCCATTGAGAAGGGAAAGGTCGTCAAAGAAGATGTTATCGAGAAAGTAAATTTTCAATTATAAACTCTTCCACCATATACGAGTAAAATTTTTAACAGATTTTTTGACCGGAGACAATTTGAAACATTTTGATTTTTTAGATAAAGGAAGTTCGTGGAAAGCTAAAAGATTTAAAAGTCGAATTGGGTGACAAACTTAAGGAACTCATCGAGAGACTGAAGGAGAAGGCCAAGGACTACTGGAAGAAGATTTTGGACAAGCTCACCCCTCCTGAAAAACGATCAGTAGAAGAAGAACTCTATGCTGAGTAAGTAACTATTTAAAAAAAAAATGACAACATGACGAGCTACATTTCTTTCTTTGTTGATATAAAATCATTAATTTTGAAATTTAGATGATTTAATTAAAAGATTTTATAGAAACTGTTAGGAATTAAAAAATATCAACATTTATTTTTTACAGTGATTCTCTTGAAGAAATCAAGAACCAGCTTAAGGAACGCTACCAGGAACTCCTCGAGAAATTGAGGGATGCCATTGAGAAGGGCAAGGTCGTCAAAGAAGACGTTATCGAGAAGGTACAGTGACCTTGTCTTCCTCGGTTATGACCTCTTGAATTTTATTTGTTCTAAAAGTTTTAATGATTCAAAGGAACCATACTTACAAAAGAGCTTTCTGTTGTAGTTGAGGGAGATTCGTGAGAAGTTGAAGGACATGAGGGTGGAGGTAGGACACAAAATCCGCGATCTCCTAGAAAAGTTGAAGGAAAAAGCCAAGGACTACTGGAAGAAGATCTTGGACAAGCTCAACCCTGACAGAGAAGAAGTACTTTTTGCCGAGTGAGTCATATGTTTCTTAAATGTTATGCTAAATGCAAATGGAAAAAAAATTCAGAAAGATACATCGCTTGAAAATACAATCCTCACCAATCTAACTTAAAAAATTACAATACATTTTATAATTTTTATTATAAATTGTGATAAAGAAACAATTATGTATGTTGTATAACATTCGGCAAATATCCTTTCTAAAATGTGATCTTTTATACGTGCAAGAAATTACATGTATGTTTCTTTTGTTTGCATTTATGAAATGTTTTAACTTATTTTGAATTTTTTGGGAAAATTCCTCTAACCTTAAACTAGATAGTCAAATTCTTATGTTTTTAGATTCGTTTTGTTTTAAAGTTTTGTAGATTTTTCTTTTACTCATGCAGCAAGATTTTAGTATTCAATCTGCTGTGTTTTATTTAAAAAAAAAAAAGGATATAATTTGTATTGTAGGCTGAAATTCAATAATGAATATTTTGTATGATTTGATAACTATTATTTTACAGAATAAAAACTACATGAAATGCGAAAAAAAAAAATTAATTATTACAAAATTATTTTCTTGTTAGGAATTCTATTTTGAAAACAATGAAAGCATATTGTCTTAATGTTCTTTACTGATAAAACCATTACGAAAAAAAAAAAAATACTCTGTGACTTCTTATAAAATAAAATGAAAATTAATGATTTTTTTATATAGTGACGATGTTAAAACCGAACTCGGAAAGAAATTGAAAGAACACTTCGAGGATATTTTGGAGAAGATCAAAGATGCCATCGAAAAGGGAAAAGTTGTTAAAGAGGATTACATCGAAAAGGTAACCTTTATTTACTTTTTTGAAATTCTGCCATGCAACTAAGAGTATTCTGTAAATTTTTATTGATTTCGAAATTTTTATTGACACAAAATTGAAATTAAAAAAAAATCCTTTTAGCTTAAGGAGATCCGTGGCAAGCTCAAGGATTTGAAGGTCGAAGTAGGCGAGAAGGCCAAGGCACTGATCGAGCGTCTGAAGGAGAAGGCCAAGGACTACTGGAAGAAGATCTTGGACAAGCTCAACCCCGACCGAGAAGATGTACTTTATGCCGAGTGAGTTACAAATTATTTTAATGTTAACGCAAAACACACAGTATATGATATACTATATTAAGACAACTCTGATAGTAATTTATCAATGAAGAAATCAATGGAAAAGAAAATTCTAACGCTAAAACAATTTTTATTTTACTTTTATCTACTGTTTTTAGAAAACTGTAAAAATTTTCAGTGCATTGTTAACACAGAAAAATTAGACATTTCTTTCTTTATTGATATAAAATTATTAATTTTGAAATTTAGACGTTTTTAATTGAAAATTTTATAGGAAAAAGTAGGAATTTAAAAAATTATTTTTTACAGTGATTCTCTTGAAGAAATCAAGGAACAATTGAAGGAACGTTACCAGGAACTTCTCGAGAAATTGAGAGATGCCATTGAGAAGGGCAAGGTCGTCAAGGAAGATGTTATCGAGAAGGTATAGTGACTTTGACTTCCTCAGTTATGACCTCTTGAATTTTATTTATTCTAAAAGTTTTAATGATTCAAAGCAACCATGCTGACAAAAGATTTTCTATTGTAGTTGAGGGAGATTCGTGAGAAGTTGAAGGACTTGAGGGTTGAAGTAGGACACAAAATCCGTGATCTGATAGAAAAGCTGAAGGAGAAGGCCAAGGACTACTGGAAGAAGATCTTGGACAAGCTCAACCCCGACCGAGAAGAAGTACTCTATGCCGAGTGAGTTACAAATTAATTTAATATAAACTCAAAGCACACAGTGTATAATATACTATATTAGGACAACTCTGATAGTAATTTATCAATAGTAATAATATTAATTGAAAAGAAAATTCTAATGATAAAAAATTATATTTTACTTTTATCTACTGGTTTTAGAAAACTGTAAAATTTTCAGTATATTGTAAAATTTAAAATAAAATGTTTAATGTTATAAATTTATTGATTTTGAAATGCAGACTTTAGAGTTCGCATTTTTATGGGAACAGTTGGGCCAAAAAAGGTCAAAATTTTCTTTGTTGCAGTGATTCTCTTGAAGAAATCAAGGAAAAGCTGAAGGAACGTTACCAGGAACTCCTCGAGAAATTGAGGGATGCCATCGAGAAGGGCAAGGTCGTCAAGGAAGACGTTATCGAGAAGGTAAATTTTTCAATTATGAACTCTTCCAGTGACTTTGGTATAGTGAATTTGTCTTTCTCTGTTATGACCGATTGAAAATTTTTTGTTCTAGAAGTTTTAATAATTCAAACGAACCATACTTACTAAAGGGTTTTCTCTTGTAGTTGAAGGAGATTCGTGACAAGTTGAAGGACATGAGGGTTGAGGTAGGACAAAAAATCCGCGACCTCCTAGAAAAACTGAAGGAAAAGGCCAAGGGTTACTGGAAGATGATTTTGGACAGGCTCAACCCCGACCGAGAAGGTGTACTTCATGCCGAGTGAGTCACATATTTATTAAATATTATGAAAATGCAATCATAATGAAAAAAGATTTAGAAGGGACACATTACATACAACTTGGAATTTGTGTAACGCTTGCTTCATTTCGTAATAATTTGTAAAGAAGAAAACATTTTACAATTTCAAAATTTCTATAAATCAATCCAAAGCATTTGAGAACGATATAACTTGCCAGAAACTGTTTGATGCATAATATATAAAATATATATTTAAAATTAAATTCATTTATTTAATTTTAATAAAATTAATTTAAATATTTGTAAACATTAACTATGTTATAAAATATTTTTAATAAGATAATTAATATTTAATTAATGCACTACTTCTGCAAATATTTGTAGACAGAAAAACTGATAGTAAATTTAATGATCTATAAAAATACTTTTTGGGAATTTAAAATTTGTCTAACAGATTTGTGTGTCTAACAGATAATTTTAGATGGAATATAAAGATTAAATTTGATTGTATTAAACATATACTAGTAAATGCTGTCAAACAAATCTTAATTACATGAACTTGCAAATAACATACGAAGTTTCAAGTTGTGTTCTAACAGTGCAGGAATTGTGTTTTAAAAATCCGAATTCCTTTTCAGCGATGACGTGAAGACCGAATTGGGAAAGAAGTTGAAGGAGCACTTCGAGGAGATCCTGGAGAAGGTCAAGGACGCAATTGAAAAGGGAAAGGTGGTCAAGGAAGAGTATCTCGAGAAGGTAATTTTTTTCAACATTCTCTAAAATCAAGATCAATCAGATCAATTTGATCCAAAATCATTCGCAGCGGATGCAAAAGATACGTAACATATCCAACGTTACACAGAATGCAAAAGTAATGTACATTAATACTACATTTATCTCTTATTTTACCACAGAAACTGTCATCAATTGAAAACCCTCGAAAAGACTCTCATCTTCAAATTTGATTCCTGAGTCTTGCACCTGGCTTTTAAGTAGCAATTTTTGAGTTCATAGATGAAATAACAATTTTCAAAAACATCCAATCAGTTTCTTCGATGGTTGATGACATTTAAATGTTTGATTAAATTTTTCAGTAAGAAATTAAAAATTCATAATAAATTTCTACATTATCGATTATTTGCAAATAATAATTAAGATATAGAGAATACTTTAGTTTCGAATAATAAAAGAAAATTAAGCTTCTGTTCTTATATAGTTAATATTAAATAATGTTTCAAAAATTAAAATTGAAAACATCGGAGCTGTTGTGATATTTAAAGATGAAATACTTCCAAGTCATTTAATTTAAAATTTCAATTTTCCAGCTTAAGGAGATCCGCGGCAAGCTCAAGGACTTGAGGGTGGAAGTAGGCGAGAAGGCCAAGGCCCTGATCGAGCGCCTGAAGGAGAAGGCCAAGGACTACTGGAAGAAGATCTTGGACAAGCTCAACCCCGATACACAATCCATTGAAGAGATCCTTTCAGCCGAGTAAGTGACAGCGCTGATGACTGACTCAATAAACTGTAAACCTTTTGAATCTTTAGCTACGTGAATTCTTCGAATGATTTAATACCCTTCTATAACATAAATAGTTCGAATAATGCAATAATATAATATCTAAATTTATAACAAAAATGGGACTTTTGGCATTGATTTCATGTTATTGTATGTTCTTCTAACAAATATATGCAGATATTTACATAAAATTATTTGATTATTGGTTGTTTAGCAGTGTAATAACTCTTCGTCAGTCTAAAAATGAGTATTTTTCATAAAATAGTAACATAATAAAGCAAGGATTTCCAATATGGGACAAGCAACAGCTAAATTGACAATTTTTAAAATTCGAATGTTGCACAAGATGTTAATAAATCTTATTTATCATTCGCTGTCTATGGTTTATTGTTTAAATTTAACTAAAAAATATAAATGTGGTGATATTTAATATATGTAATACACATTATAAAATTGTACGAAAATTATGTTTCTTTTGCAGTGAAGAAATCAAGACTGAACTGGGAAGGAAATTGAAAGAAAAATTTGAAGAAATCCTGGAAAAAATCCGTGAAGCCATTGAGAAAGGAAAGGTCGTCAAAGAAGATTATCTAGAGAAGGTATTAACTTTTGTAACAAGAAACACGATCGTTTTTGAACAATTAAGTCTGTTTTCGGGTCTTGCTATAATACAAATTAATTTATTATCGACATTTCTAATTTATTGTTTTTAACGCCGATCTAGAAGGATGGATACAAATTTTAAGTATCCATCCTTCTAGACCGGCGTTAAAAACAGTAAATTGAATCAGATGAGTAACAGTTTCAGAATTACCTAGTGTACACTACTGCACTGTGCCACCTACCTGCTATATTGCACCACTCTTTTACCATCTCAATTTTGAATTAACACTTCAAAAGCAGGCATTTGAGAGGTTCGCATTTCCTACTCCTTAAATTTAACAGGAATTCTTTCCAATGTATGGATTTATCGGGCTCGTCCTTAGCATAAGCCAAGCTATTGGTTAGGTGTTACTTCAGGTTTAGAACCCAGACCTCTTAATACGGAAACTCAGCGCCTCATCTTCCAGATTCTATGTTTTGTTTTTCTGTTTTTAGCTGAAGGAACTCCGTGAAAAGTTGAGGGATTTGAGAGTTGAGTTGGGCGACAAGGCCAAGGCACTCATTGAGAGATTGAAGGAGAAGGCCAAGGACTACTGGAAGAAGATCTTGGACAAGCTCACCCCTGAGTAAGTACTATTAATACCTTTTTTTTTATATGAAACAAAAATGCAATTATTTAATGATTCTATAAATATTCGGAAATTGTATGGAAGCTTTTCATTTATTGATTTTCCATTTTATTACATAGGCTAAATATTTTTGATACGAAAGATAATAACTTCTGTATGATTAAGTAAAATTCCTAAATAAACAATAACAGTTTGCGAATGAGAATCTACATAAATTTTGAATATATATTTTTTTCATATTCATTCTGTGAACACATTAATCTCTTTGTTCATTTTCTTTAAGCCATTGTGAACTCTTCTGTGCAGCACATCACAGTCTTTAGCACACCTTTAAATATTTTTGTATGTCTTTGCTATATTTTTTATGAATTTTATTGCCCTGTATGATATAATTAGTTCAAGAAATCTTCCTCTTCAAGCCATATTTATGATATTAACTGTATTTTAATTTCTTGAAAAATTAAAAAAAGTATTTTGAGACAAGTTGAAGATTTCTAAGCAAATTATGCATTGCTTAGAAATGTTGAAAAGAATTGAAGTTAATGAATTAAATTAAAATCCATCCTATTGATCGAAAATTATTTTCTTTTCCTGTGTCAGACCCCAAGAGCAGCACTCCATCGCCGACGTTTACGAGAAGATCAAGAACTACTTCAAGGATCTCAACATTGAGCTGAAGGAAAAGTTCTCAAAGTTCGGAGAGTGGGCCAGGAACAAGTACGAGCAGGGACTCGAGAAGAGCAAGAACAGGATCGAGAACATCAAGAGGATCGCTAAAGATGTAAAAAAAAAATTTTTTAATCACATCAAAAGTGACAGCTCAATAGAAAACCTTAAAAAGTGTTTTATGAATAATTTATTGTGCACATGATAAACATGTAATTCATAATTTTTCTACACAATCAAACTGAAATTATATTCTACAACATTTACAAAGTGCCTGCACTGCGTAAAAAATTTTTTTGTTGACTGGCAACATGTGAAATCCGTCGTATACCACTCATTGATCACTTTTATGAGATGTACAACTATCATGTGCAATTAATCATGTCCTACCCGTCATATACTACTCATGTATCACTTTGATTGACTGTGCTGCACCTCTTGCACTGCCATATACCATATATGCCATATATGTAGCCATATATGCCCATCCACCACCACCATATATGTAGCACTTTGGTTGACTGTGCAACCCGTAATGTCCCAACCATCGTGCACCAAACCATCATGTGGCACGTCTTTAACCAATAAAACCACAAAACCGACAATTTCAATCACTTTATTCAATGTCTCGAAGCGATTTCCCCCTTTTTTGCTCTTATATTTCAATTAAAAGGAAAAGTAAAGCTCACTTTCATATTTAATACAGTTTTTGACTTGTTAAAAGGTTAATTTTTCATATTTGAACAAAATGAAGCATACTAAAAGCCCAACCTAACGACAGTTGTAGGACGCGAAATAGCTAACAGCTACTTCATGGTCTACAACTGTCCTTATACAATATAGAATAATGTAATATTATAATAATGTATTTTTTGGAAGGGAGTGATTCATCAGTTTAATAATGGTAATTTGGCCACTTGTAAGGTAACCGCACGAACGTAATTACCTAATGTATTAATTATTTATAAATTGAATGAACATTAATTATGTTCCACTGGCTAATTTTGCATTTTTTTCATTAGTACTTGGAAGACACCAAGAAGATCGGCAAGGATGTAGCCGAGGAGGCCTTGGGTTTCTTTCGAGAGTACAAGGAGGACTTGGGCAAAATCTTCGAAGACATCAAGGAGAAGACCAGGATCATCTTGAAAGAAAACTGAGAACGTTTTCTTATCTTCCGTTTGCTTGATTTGCGTGTTGTGTAATTTCTGATGTGAATAAAGTGATATTTTTTGCATGAAAACTGTGGTCTGAATTGATTTATAAACAACAAAATAGTAAAACCTTTCAGAACACACAACTTATCATTTTTATTTCGATCGGTTTACTTACTAAAAATAAATTAAATAAAGCAAAATATGTTACAAGCAAGTGGTATATAAAAAAAAAAAATTTAAATCAATTCCTACTTTTTTTCACTATATTGCAAAAAGTACTTTATAAATAACTTTCATTCATTTTTTTTTAAATTTATCTGATGCCATCTACTGGTAGATATATGCAACTTAAATCTAAAAAAAAAATTAATTAATTAAATTTAATGAATGAATTAATATTTGAAAAAGCTGTATTAACATCCAGTGTCATCCACTATAAGTTCAAAAACATTTTTTTAACTTGAGTGGATGAATAAAAAGTATTTTATGAACGATTGCAAATGTAAACAAGATATATATAGGGAGAGTGTGAGCTAATAGTAGGAATTGAAAAAGATCTTAAAGGAGATGAAGTTACGGTTTTTCTAATATTTTTGAAACAGCCTTTATTTAACAATAAACACTAAATTTTTAAAAAAATATTTTTTTCACTGTTCCCAATTTTTTATATAATAGATGTAAATCCGGTGTTGGTTGAACAAACAGTAAATAATGTAGAACATTTTATTTTGGCGAGTGAAAAAAGATTAATGAAGATTAATTAGCCAGGTAAATAATTAAGAAGATAATTAATAGAAAATGATTAATAATGTCTCAGCATCCAAATTAATTAAAATAAGTAACAAAAATAATTAAAAATAACAAGAGTACACAATAGGAATAAACAATCAAGAGATTGCTAATTACAGAACCAATCGTTTAATAAATGGATTATAATTATCATGCTTTTAACAATTAATAATCAAAGGATTACAAAAGTTCCTAATAAATTTTGTGGAATTGATTTAGGTAAAAATTTCTTTATTGAAATGGGTAGGAAAATAAAACGAACGAATCTTTCTTTGTTTGGAAAACAAAGAATCATTTATCCCATGTATAGAAGCGTTAACTGGAAAATTTAATGATAGGAATTATATATTTTTTGTAATATTTATCGTTATCAAATTGTTATTAAAACAAATAATATTTATCGTAACTTTTTACAATGTATTATATGTTCCTAAATATTAATGCTAAAAATTTAATATTTAATTTACTATTTATTATTTAAAACTGTTGTTTAGCTGTAAAATGTAAGTAAACTTTCAATGTACTTAAGTATATGGAATAGTTAGTATTCCTACACAAATTGGGAGTTGTTGAGTTATGTTTTACGTAGGCATTTGTTTATTAAGTACCGTTTGTTCAATATTTTTATTTGAACTTTCATATCCTGCTAGATCCGAATACAGAGTTGCAAAATTTAACTTCGTTGTATTCTAGGAGTTTTAAGTAGGCAAGTATATTTACGTATTAAAATTCATTAAATAAAAAAAAAAAACTTTGCACATATTTTTTTTTTAAAAAAAAAATGTCGAAGGTTTTTTTTTTATGATGATGTTTTTAAGTTGCGCAATCAATAATATCTCACAAAGCCTAATAACTTGGATTGTTTTACACCTTTGGCCTTATTTATGGGGATGCTGAAAATTTTGTTTACTAATCCCTAAATAGTGATACTGACCAAGTGAAAAAATCCTAATACGACGGTCATAGCGCGTACTTGTGTTGCAAACCCACCACAAGTACTAAGAACTGTAGACTAAGCGCATCAGCCATTTAAGGGATTATTTTGTTATTCAACTATCCGAAGTTACACACTATAATTTCAACTTGAATTTCATCCAACTTCTTGAAGCTAGACTGCAGCCGTTTTCCTCATTGGTCCGGCAGCTGTCGTAAGGGTTTTGAGATTTGAATTCAGCATACCTTAGAAATTCGTCCCTAATTAGTTAAATTCTTCAATTCGCCAGAGTCATGTTAATTCAAGTATTGCGGAAATTCATTCTATTGGTAAATGCTATTTTAAGGACATGGTAAAAAATAGTTTAGAGGCCTCGGGACTATAAGGCCTATACAAAGTTCAAGATTCGATGTCTTTTGTACGATTAACTTCATTCCCGTAACACGTAACACGCTACATTTAGAGATATAACAACGGGAACTGAGCACTGGATTCTAGGCCATTTTTTCCGTGCGGCTCCCTCTTCTTTCATAGTATTTCACCCTTTATGATGATGCATTTGGATTTTACCAAATTACAAACAGTTTTGAAATGATTAACATTTCAAAGTGGATATGGAACAAAACGCTTTAATCCTGAACAGGCTACGCAATAACAATTTTATAAGTGTTTTCACGTCAATATTCTCTCTCTAAAAGGGAATAATATGATTTTGAAAGGCTTTGGGTAGAATTTCAAGAGTCTGTAGCCCTGCAATGCAAAAGTTCGTCTTGTTACCAATTCTTTAGCAGGCAGCTAAGTTATTTTAAAATAGGAAATAAGTTATTGGAGGAAAGTTGCAACATCGTGAAACAATATAATAAAATCCTAAACTTAATCAATAAAATCTTTATACAGACCAAAATTATTTCAACAATTGCAAAAAAGAAGTAGCAATATCCGCAGCGCTTTGCAAAGATGTTCGTTTTTGGAAAGAAAAAAAAAAAAAAGCAAGATAGTATAAACACACGCAACTTAAATTTTCAGATGAAAAGAATGCTAAAGAAAGAAAAATGGAGTTAGAAATGAAAATCGGGAGTTTTGTGAAGCGGCACAATTTGTTTGAGGTAGCCACTTTCGTTTGCGTTTTCTCCAAAGAAGGTTAAATTTTTTTGTTTCCAGTATTTTTCGATATCCCGAACGACAGCGATGACCTTTTTTCCTTTCTTTCTGAAAGGGGAAGGTATGCTCCGATGAAAAGAGCGCCGGCGTAGTTTGTTTACTCTTGTTCCCTCATCAAAGGAGAGCGCATTCAAAATATTCATGGGAGCATCGCGATGGAATCCAGAAATGTTTTGATAGATGATACGAGAGAAGACCTCTCCCTCTCCCTCCTTTGCTTTGGTGCGCACGGAAGAAACACAGAACACTGGTCTGGAGTAAGGAGTTCGAATGTTTGGGCCTGATGATGGGTATTCCAAATGCTGCTTTTAATGCAGCTCCGCTTTTATAAAAAATATTTGCCTTGGAAAAGTTCATACTTATTTATTAAACATATTGCTTGCCGATTACAATTTTTTTCTTCTTATGTTTTGTCGATATTTTCTCTTTTAAGTCGATGCAGGAGACAACAGGAGGATATGGAAACAAGAGCAGTGAACGAAGTAATGATTAAATGAGGATGAAAAGAAAGATTTCAAGAGGTCTACCACTAGAGATATATAAAAACTAAAAGACTTGATGGGGGTAATGAACATTTATGTAACCATTTCACATGGAGTAGCAATCATGAATATCAATCAATCAAGTATGGTGTTGAAATCCTACATAACGAGAATTTCATTTCTTAAACAACACCCAATTTATCAAAATTAACTAAAAACATTCTTCTTCTTCAATGGCTTGACAGCCCTCTGGTGGGCCGAGGCCTTCTGCCAGATTGCGAAACAGTAGATGTTGTTTTCTTTTTGCGATGTAGGATTTACCAGCTGTACGCCAAAGTCATATTGGACCGGGATCTACAATTAAGGAGTAGATTCCGAAACTCTACAAACATTAATGGCCCTGCTGGACACGAGCTCAAAACGTGTGGTACAGAGCACCACAGCGGTAGTCACTCAGCCATTAGGCCACTTAAAAATAGTCAAGCAACCTATAGAAGTTATCTTAACATTGCTAAAAGGAGATCTTCTATGTTGTAACCTCCAATTACCCATAAATGAATCTACCTCTAACACCACATTTTTATCAGGTTCGAAAGATTTCAGGGCTTACAATTAAACAGAGAGAATTAAATTCATATTAAATAAATACTGTCAAACCTGTTTTTATGCGGATGAATAGTGACCCCATAACAGAAATCGCATGAAAAATATCTTGAAAATATTATAAGCTATAAAATATATTGTTTGAAATATATTTAAAAATAAATTATTTGGTAAATAGGGATCACATAAAAAACCCACATACAAAATTTATAAATCAAAATCTCACTATATAGCATTACCTCGCAATTTAATAATATTCGTGGTAATGGGATGATATCATGTAGACCATCTGCTGATTTTTTAAAAATTTGCATGTTATTTTGACAACCATGTGTTATTTTCTTTTTAAACATACATATTTTTATACATACATCACCACATACATGCCATCCACCCACAGTATAATTAAACATAATACTTCAAGAATACAAATAGTTGAATCTGACATTCAGAATGGTAAAAGCAGATCAGTTAACAAGCAACCAATAATAATTTTTATAACAAAGGATGTCCGTTTTGCATTCAATAGATTAATTACAATAAACAGCAAGATTCGCAATTGACATTCATCATAGAAATTCTTATTTCACGATGACGAAAAGCATTTTAAAGTTGCCATACAATTTCAGCCTTAATTTTTAAAGCAAAACAATGAGAGTTCACCAAATAAAAATAGTTTTGAATATAGTTACTCACTTATAGAGATGCTTATCAAGGGATGGACAAAATCATTGAAATCGGTCTCTTTTTCAAACTGGTGATGACGTTCACACCCGTCTTGCTGATTTCGTCGTAACTATTCGGAAGTCATCTAGGGCAGCACTACCATTAGGAAGCGTCTTGCAAGCAGAGGAATAGTCAATCATTTCGAGAGAGATTACTTTCTCTTAACCCTCTTTTCTATTTCTCAACGTTGGAATTTGGAGCCTTGCTTCATTGATTCTTGGGCATACGGAGATAATTCAGTGGATTTTTGTACTTTCCATCAACACATCTGCGCGTTTGACATCATTTCTTATATTCTTTATCTTTCTTTTTTCTTTATGTATGTTTATCTCCGTCCCTCTCTGGATTAGCAAGGATTTTTCTTTTTTAAAACAACATTGATTATCAATAATTGATCATCATTTTCATCTAGAAACAGCATTTTGACCCTTCATTGGCTTGTATGTGGCTATCATTTCTCTGGTACAATAGGACTGATACCCTGACCTCACGCAATTTAGTATTGTTTGTCTTTACTCCCCCACTCTGGATAAGATCTACGTGGTCAGAGCTTGGCTTCTCATATTTAGTATCATTGATGGTCGATTGGGGACTCTATAGAAGGATAATGAGATTTGAAACATGCGTCTTTTTTAAAATAGTAAATATGCTAAAACTGACTCTGTCAATCCCGATGCCAGAGTAGAGCTAGTGGATGGCTCATTGGATCCAGTCAAGCATCCAGAGAACGATGCTCGGCTGAAAATTCGACAAAAGACGTCGAACTGAAAGCATCTTGAACTATGGCTGAGATGTACATTAATTCTCTTGGCTGGAACATTCTGTTGTGTTCGACAATGACAAGTTGTAGGAAGGAACTCCCCCATATTCCGTCGCTGGGAATGTTAAATTAGAATTGTTGAGATAAAATGTGACTACCCTGTAGCAAATCTGTGTGGACCCCCAGGTAGAATTGAATTCTCTACTGATAAATGATTTCTTTGGAAGTGATAGACATCCGGTAATAAAACAAATAAACGACAGTCTTTATTCTATTTGACAATCAACAAGCATTAATTTTGATCCTATTGAACAACTAACAAACAACAGTTTTGATGGTACTGGACAACAAACTAACCACAGATTTAATTCTATTGACAACAAACAAACTACAGTTTTTTTTTTTTGGACAACAGATCAACAATTTTGTTTGATTGGGAAACAGCATAAATGTTTCGTAAAAAAACCATTATTAGTATGAATTATAATAAGGCGATTATATTGCAAATAAAGTTGATTTAAAAAATTTAGTTTTTTTTTTTTGTTGAAAAGTTGAAGCTATTACTTTGGGTAAATATGCATTTGTTTATTAAAAATAAACCTTCTTTAGATTTCATTGACTGAAAATTAATTTTCTATGCAAATTTACGAAACGATAAAACTAATTTACGGTCCACCATTAACACAGAACTAACAGTTCCTTTTAGCGCATTTTCATTTTTAATTTCACATTCTCATATCACGAATAGTACGTTCAAGTTTTAAAAATAAAACGCAAGAAAGTAAACGAACTTCGATTTTTCACAACTAGCGTTAAGTCCGATACGAAATAAAAAAAATTACAAAAGTAAAAACTTCCATTAGCTTAGAAATTATAACCCGTCGTGCGTGAACATAAACTAATAACTGAAAAACTTTTATGAATAATTAGTTGGAAAACTTTAATATTGCAGCTCCGAACTTCGACTTTTTCCCTGCTTATGGAAAGCAACATTGTCACGGGAAAAATTTCAACTCTCTTTTCTGATTTTTCTTTTTTTTTTTTTTTTTCATTTTCCCCTTCCTCTCTGTTTTATTCCGAAATACTTGGAAATTAGCTTACAATAAAAAGTCAGAAAACCGTCCAATCAGCATTTTTGCTGCTGAAACTCCGCGCCGTTGCCACCGCCGTGCAAGAAATGTACAGAGACTTATGTGCTGATACTTGTTTGTATATTCTCAGATGGCTATCTTTTGCTGATGACGGAATTGTGATTCAAGTAGTTATTCTGCGAGGAAACGCTGAGCTGGTTGGGGTACGTTTGCTGATGGCTTTTATTGGACTACATTGTTCTTGATCACGTTTTCGCAAATCCGCTTTTTTTCCCCGTGCTTTTGCATCGATGAAACAGAAACATTGAAATTCTGAGTGGCTTTTTTTTTTTTTTCAATATCGAATTGAAAACTTAAGTGGAATTCCTTTTTTTTATCAATTCGCCTCATTAACTCTGATTCCGAATTAAGTAAGTTTCGAAAATAAAATTAAATTGTTATTAAAAGGAATAAGGAATCGTTTATCGTCATGTCTTTCAATATTGAAGTGATATTGGAAGTTGTTTGGAAATAAAATGGGTTTATTAATCATAATACTTTTTGAAAAATTTTCGTTTCTACGCTGTTACAATTCCAGTGATATTTGCAAATGTTGTTTTTATTCATATCACTTTTAAGCTATTAAAAGGGAGTAGTGACATTTTTCATAGTTTTTTTTATAACTTAAAGCAATTTCCATTCTTATAATTATTTTATTGTTTTTATAATTATCCTATTATTACTATAAATAACCTAATATACTATTATTTTTTTTAAATATATACATATTATTTTTTCAGCTTGCTTAATTACCAAATTAGGTAAATAATTTTATGTAGGTCCGGAGAAGAGGCTATCAGGTACCTCATATAAAATGGCCCTTTTTCTCTCAAAAAGAGAAAACGAATCGTACATGTTCTTATAAGAATTTTATATTATATTAAAAATCAACAAAAAAACTACTCTTATAAATCAAATGAAATCGAAATTTCTGTTTGTTTGTCTAATTGAAAAAAAACCCGCAAAATTTATTTACGTAAACATCAAAGAATTTACTAATACATTCACTGAAATCTTTCCATTACTCATTAGAGTTTTGTGCTTTTTTTATACAATGCATTACAAATCTAATGAGATATATAATATTAGATTTGTTATGCTTTTTTTTTATAAAATGCAATTGATTTTGCTTAAAAACAAAATCAATCTTCCTTTCAACCTTTTCCCGTGATAGAAATCAACGTTTTTTTATATTATTCGTAGCATATTTATCACAGTAATGTAGCGGTTATAATAGGATGGTCGATTGCACATTGGGTTTTCGAGTCAAGAGCTCTTTGCTAGATACTCGACAAGCGATTCTGAACAAAAAAATTCCATTTTTATGGCAATGATGATAGCAATAAATCTGTAGTCAAGAAAGTTCTTCCTTGGGTTTGTAAAGGAAGGCGGTATTCTACCCGTTGTTGAGTTTTTCGCTAAAAATTGCGGTGTCACAATTTAACCAACATCATTCTCAAATTTGTGAGGAATATCGTAACTTGTGGGATGTAGAAGTGGAAATGATAAGATGGCAATTGTTTCATATTCGAATTATTAATGATGCATTTGGGAATGCTACAGCTAATTTGTTCATAATGAGAAGATGATGATGAGAAAAATCAGGACATATAAGCTTAAAAAATGAAACAAGTGAAATACCTCAAAATGTCCTTTATAAGGATTTTCAGAAGGAAAAGTTAAAGCTCATCCACCACAACTGTTAGAAAACTCGCTGTTGATCTTGGAGTAGGCATAGCAACAATTTTGAGACATATTGCAGCGCTTGGAAATGTGACAGATACTTGACATTCGGTAAAGAAAATGTTCCTTTTAGAATGTATTATTGCTTGTAATGAAAAGTTGATACTACGTGATAACCATAAAATATCGGCAAAGTGGCTGGATTCAAATGAAAAGCTTAAACAAGCATTCAGTTCGAGCTTACATCCAAAAATGATATTGTTGACATTTTGATGGAATCAAATGAGAGTAATACATCGCAGCTTGCTTGGAATAGGTCAAACAATAACTGTACAGTATTACGATCAACAAACTGATATGGGCCATCAGAAATTGCTGTCATCAGAACCAGCATTGATATCAAATCATTTATTTTAAATTACAAAAAAAAAAAAAACCTAATATAATCAGAAAACAAATCTGAAAATTATTTGATTAAATTAAATTACAGATAATTTTTTATTTTGTATGTTTTACATATGGGTCAACACAAAAATACAAAAAGGTATTTTTTATCATAGTTAATTTAAAATGTCGAAAATGCATAAATTGTTATAAATGTAAATGCATAAATTGTTATATAAGTAAAATCTAGAAAGAAATGTCCAGATTTATTTCTCTGTATTTTTAATATTAGTTATGGATGTTATATTGATGTTAATCAACCTTTTTTAATTGTATTACAGAAAAGGAAACAATTAAAAATATAAAATATGTCTATAACAAAAAAATGGAGAGAAGGGAAAAGATGCGTATTCATTCCTATCTAAAAATAGTATATAAATAAAACTTTCTGTTTCTTCATTCATCTGATGTTATATTAATTAGAATTTCTATTCTGATTCCAATAATCAAACCTCCAATAAATTCTATGTTAATTTTTAGCGCCCTCTTGTTGACTGGATTAACAAAACACTTGACAGTTTATGAGGCAACCTTGGCCATTCTGTAAGCCAGAACCTGCTCCGGGGAAGACATGGCCTTAAAATATTCAGGGAAGAGGCTCTCCTCATATTCGCGGGCCTTATCATTAGGGGCGATGATGCGACCGCCCCTGTTCATGAATTGTTAATGGCCACTTGCTGCTTCTGCCTTTGAATGAGTAATTGAACTAGAGGATTCAGCAGTAGTGGAAACCAAAGTGTTTTTTCTCAACTCGTGCTTGTTGATGGAAAGTTTTGACTCCCGCGTGTCGTTTCCTTGGGCGGTGTTTTGGCCATTTTGATGTCACGAGTGGCCCCAAGAGGGCTCATTTGGGGAATTTTCGATACAATATAAGAAGTTTGGGATGTCGAATTTCACTTTATTCTGTCCTGCGTTTCTGTACTCAAAGATCTTTTTTTTCCTATTTTATTCCACTCTGTAAGTGAAGCCTACTTAATCCTTTTAGATAAATAGGCAATTTTGCGCAATGTGAAGACTTATTGGCTCCTTATGAGAATACTTATTATTTTTATGCAATAATCTATATTATAATATAAAAATGATTTATTAAAATTAAAATTTTTTCAATAGCTTCAAAAATACGAAAAACATTTCAACAGTATATGCATACATGATAATACACAACTGACCACAACAACAACAACATTATTATAATTATTATTAGAGTGACTCGAGTTCTGGCGCTCGGTGCCACAGATTTCGAGTTCCGTTATTCCGAGTTCGATTCCATTTTAAACCATAGGTACCTGTTTAATAAGATTATAGGGCTATAGGCGTAGAACTGACAACCCTACGCCGTAAAAAAAATATCTCCTGTCTCGAAAGCTGCCAATAGGCAGACGGCCTTAGCCCACTATGAGGTTGTTGCGCCAATAAAAAATAGACATTACTGTAATATATAATTATATAATAGTATATGTATACTCAATAATATTAAGTTATCGATATAATAAGTACCTACGAGTAGAATTGACTACTTATTACTTCTCTAGATCAAAAATTTAATTTATAAAACACCACCAGGTGACAGATCAAGTATTTTCTTCAGAAGACAAACCTGGAAAAATAGTCTATTCCTTTCGAACTGAATCAGTCATAAATCATCAAAAGCACCAGAAATTCAAAGTTCTTGGACACACACACAATCACACATATGTGTATAATAAAGCAAATAGAGAATTTGATGTGTACCCCCATACGTCAATTCAATGAGTGTTTCAATATTTTCCTTGATATGTGTAGTCTCTAAGTACAAAAGTGATTTGTTAAATTGCTTTTATTTATTGACTTTTCTTATATTTATACTTTAAACAAGTTGTTCATAAAGACATTTACTTGTTCTTAACAAGATAGAAGATTTTTATGTCTAATTTAGTAAAAACCAAATCAACTTTTTGGAGCGTAATTCCAAAGTAGAAGATATTTTGTACAATAAATATTGTAGGAGATAAAATATTGCATAGTTAAGAATCCTGTATCCAACCTACCACGCTATTGACAAAGTTTTCTAGTCTAGATATTTTTTTACTAATATTCCAATTTTTACTTTTTAAAAAATTAAACTAAAGTTGTATCATGTTCCCTGTTTTATTCTTTTGTAAAAATTACCATTTAAAATATTTTAGTTAAATAAACAACCGAAGCGCAACGCAATCATCTGCGGATTACAGTCCTTGCATCCTTGAATAAGAAGTGAAATGAAGATAAAGAAATAGATAATTTTTTCCTGGAAACCAATGGATTCAGTATCCTAGAATCTTCCCACGGAACTTCTGAGGTTAACCCTCAATGCTGAGAATCAGTCACAAACCCCTCACACTGACTTGACCCTTGTGTATCGAGAGATGATTGATTTCCTGAACAGAAAAATAATCCACGCGAGAGATCACTGAACATTAAACACCATACTGACTTTCAAAGTACTTTTTTTCCGAAGAGATTGAAGCTGCTTTTAAAAGACAAAAAAAAAAAAAAAATCCTCTCAGCCCAAAAAATGTTCTGATCTCAAGAACTGTAAAAAACCTGGTAAAACCATTGTCGATGAATGTTATTGTATTCAACGGATGCGTTTGAGAAGAGATTTGAAAGAAAAGCCAAGGTCATTTTTATGCATGCTAACATATGAGGAAAGACATGGCAAGGTCATTTTTATACATGGCAACACAAGTTGCGAAGCAAGCCAGAAACATTTGAAATCCTACCCCACTCGTCCTAACTTCTAGTCATTGCTCCTTTTGAACACCATTTGTTTCAATAAATGTCGCATGGCTTTTCTGAGCAGTACGTTGAAGAATTTAAAATTTGGTTTGATTGGGGATAACCTCTAAAGACGAATCGTTGTTTTGACATAGCATTCGTCTTTTGTCAGACAGATGGATAGAAGTAGTGTCGAGCAGTGGGCAGTAGGGGGTATTGATTAACTTTAAAATGAAATAAATGCCTTTTCGTAGAAAAGGCACTACAATTGGAAAGAAATATCACAGGAGGGACATCGGATGGCTCACATCTTTATTTTCGAGCCAAGAGACTTTGCTTGCTAGTTTTTCGAACACTGTTCCTGTATATCTATTCAGCATTTAAAATATAAAATTAAAAGTAAGCGAATTGAGACTGAAATGCAATGGGGCATTTAACAGTTATGAGACAAACTTCCAGGGGTGGTACAGCTAAATAAAACATGCTTTTTTTTTTTTTTGTACTGAATGTAGGGCCGGAATTGATGCGTCGAAGCCTGAAGACAAAAATGAGATAGAAAAAGAAAACATTGTTTATTCACAACGTCATTGCAATATGCTTTTTTTGATATAATGTTTACAATAAATGCTAGAAATTGCGACCACCTGCAGTAATACATGCTTGGTATCGTCAAAGGAGTGATTGGCGAAGAATTCCAAATATGCCAAGCATTTCTGAGCCTCAATGGATAAGGCCCTCAATTGAGCTAAATGGAGACTCATGAATGAAAATGCTGTTGCAAACGCAGAGTAAGAATAAAATCAAATGTGCATTATGGGTACTATTCCCGTGACGGGTATCAACTTCGAAGTTGTGCCTGACCATTGCGAGAAATTCGTTTGAAAATTTGTTCGTCTCTCAACGCGTCACTTCCGACCCTACATTGCTATGCAAAAATGTCCGTGTTAGTAAGCTGTACTGCACCTCAATGTTTGTTCCATGAACTTTAATCCCCATGTATGTATGCATGTAAGACAAACGCAAATATTATACCCTGATACCTATCGTGTGATGAATTTCAATCGTGTGATGAATTATTCTTTGAAAGGCAACTCCTTGCTGAGGGAAAGTGCACACTTCACAATGTTAACGAATGCACAATGACGCTATGGTAACTGAATTAGGCTACATATAGTATAATTTGCACTGCAAGTCACTGAGGTTTCTGGCAAAGGTGTAGTCGATCTTTGGAAACACCCAAGAGTAAATAGGTACTCGTGTTGTCTATCAGCATACGACTTTAGTCTTGAGTCCCCGTTTCTGGAAGACATTCCTCGCGAATTTCCTTCCAGCTTCACTGCAAATCAGCCGATATTATAAAAATTGACCAAAGATTTCATTTATTTTTAGATTTCAGAAGTCTGAAATTTTTTTATTGCAACTTTTCTTGATATATTTAAACAAATCTAATCGTAATATTTCAAATGGGTACTTGACATTCCCGTAATAAGTCTCCATTTCGAGGTATAACAGCGGAACTGAGCACTGATTCTAGTCAATTTTTGGCGCTCGGCTCCCTTCCTCTCATTATATTTCACTCTTCCCTCTACAGGGTTCTCCAAACTACGGACCGCGGCCCAAATCCGGCCCGCCAGTGTCATCCATCCGGCCCGTGACAGCGAATAGCTTATTGTTGCTGTAATAAGAGGAATAAAAAACACAGAATGATAATAACTTGATTTATTAACTTGCTAGGTAAAGCTTAGTGACGAGCATAATACGCGGAAAATTTAACATAAGCATAACAACTAACAAATAATTGAAATGAATCCCACTAACTTTATAAACTAGTGAACATCCCGCGGTTACCCTCGGTAGTTATGTTGGGGTAAAGAGTATCGCATATGTAGGTATATCGATGTTTGGAAATGATATATCCTGAACCAAACATATGATTTTTATCCTGAAAATCCCTCAGAACAGAAAATCTAAATTAACGAGAATGAAACCGCGAAGTATCCACTTTTAAAAAATATTAATGAGATTTCAGTAATTGTGATTTTTCACTGACAATACTTTGTAGTTGTGGACGAATTTTACTTATACCAATTATTAAAAGAGATTGTAGTAATTGAACCAGCGAATTTAGCAAGCGTATGCTCGAACAGAGCGCGTACTCGGCGACTAGAAATTATAGATAATGGCAGAAAAATTAAACGGTTTTGGCCCTTGGTACTTACTGGAGTAAACAGTATGACCCTAAGGCTGGAAAATTTGGAGACCCTTGCTCTACATGATGCTATATTTAGATTTTTCCAAATGATGCATAATTTTGAAGTGATTAACATTTCAAAATGGACATGAAAATGTAACGCTTTAATCCTAAGCTGGCTACACAATAACAATTTTATAAGTGTTTTCACACCAATAACATTTTCTGTCTAGAAAAGAATAATATAATTTTGAAAGACTTTCGGTAGTATTTCAAGAGTCTTTAGTACTGCAATGCAGAAGTTCGTCCTCTTGCCAATTCTGTAGCAGACAGCTAAGTTATTTTAGAATAGGAAATAAGTTATTGGAGGAAAGTTGCAACACCATGAAACAATATATTAAAATCCTAAAGCTAATCAATACAATCTTCATACAGTCCGAAATTATTCCAACAATTGCAAAAAAAAAAAAAAAAAAAAAAAAGTAGTAATCTCCTCGGCTCTTTGCAAGAAAGTTCGTTTTTGAAAAAAAAAAAAAAAAAAAAAAAAAAACAAGATAGTATAAGCACACGCAACTTAAAATTTGCAGATGAAAAGAATGCTAAAGAAAGAAAAAATGGAGTTAGAAATGAAAATCGGAGTTTTGTGCAGCAGCGCAATTTGTTTGAGGTAGCCACTTTCGTTTGCGTTTTCTCCAAAGAAGGTTACTTCTTCTTTTTTGTTTCTATTATTTTTCGATATCCCAAACGACAGCGATGACCTTTTTTCTTTCTTTCTGAAAGGGGAAGGTATGCTCCGATGAAAAGAGCGCCCGGTGTAGTTTGTTTACTCTTGTTCCCTCATCAAAGGAGAGCGCATTCAAAATATTCATGGAGCATCGCGATGGAATCCAGAAATGTTTTGATAGATGATACGAGAGAAGACCTCTCTCCTCCTTTGCTTTGGTGCGCACGGAAGAAACACAGAACGCTGGTCTCGAATAAGGAGTTCGAATGTTTGGGCCTGATGATGGTATTCCGAATGCGAGCGCTTTAATGCAGCTCTGCTTTTTTAAAAAGATTTGCTTTGGAAAAGTTCATACTTATTTATTAAAAATATTGCTTGCCGATTGCAATTTTCTTATGTTTTCTTCAATATTTTCTCTTTTAAGTCGACGTAGAAGAGAAAAGGAAGATATGCAAACTAGAACAGTGAGCGAAATAAAGATTAAATGAAGATGAAAAGAAAGATTTGAAGAGGTCTACCACTAGAGATATATAAAACGAAAAGATTTGATGAGGATAGTGAAAATTTATGTAACGATCTCACATGGTGTTGCAATCAAGAATATCAATCAATCAAGTATGGTGTTGAAATTCTACATAAAGAAAATCTCATACCTTAAATAATACCCAATTTATCAAAATTAACTAAAAACATTCTTCTTCTTCAATGGCTCGACAGCTCTCTGGTGGGCCGGGGCCTTCTGCCAGATTGCAAAGCATGAGATGTTGTTTTCCTTTTGCGATGTAGGATTTATCAGCTCCACGCCAAAGTCATATTGACCGGGATCTACTGTTAAGAAGTAGATTCCGAACATCTGCAAACATCCATGGCTCTGCTGGACACGAGCCCGAAAGATGTGATGGAGAGCACCAGAGTGTAGTCACAGCCTTCAAGCCACTTAAAAATATTCAAGCAACCAATAGAAATTATCTTAACATTGCTAAAAGGAAATCTCCAATGTTGTAACCTCCAACAACCCATAAATCAATCTACCTCTAACACCACATTTTTATCAGGTTCGAAGCCTTCAGGGCTTATAATTAAATAGAGAGAAATAAATTCATATTAAATAAATAAAGTCAGACTTTTTTTGTCAGGGGATAGGAATTGCATAACAGAAATCTCATGAAAATGTCTCAAAACTTCCTAAGCAGCTATAAATTAAATTGTTTGAAACACATAAAAAAATTATGCGATAAAAAGGAATAGTATAAAAAAAGTTCCAAGTAGAAAATATGTTCATCAAAACATCACTATGTAGCAAACCTCGCAATCTAATGACATTCATGGTAATGGGATGATATATTATCAGGTAGGCTATCAGTTGGATTTTTTTGAATTTGCATGCTATTTCGACAGCCATCTGTTGTTTTCTTTTAAATTACATTTTCATTTCTATTATGCATTTTCTGGAAATTTTTTATATACCTTAGAAAAAAATCGTATATAAAAATATCACAAAAAACCGCATTAAAAGAAATACATAAAACAGGTTTGACTGTACAGGTTGACTAATTTAAAATAAAAGGAGTTGATTTATCTATAATTTAGGCAATTGGCATTATTCTAAGTTAAATACAACTATCATATTTTTATACATACAGCTGTTATATTTATCCTCCACCCACAACAAAATTAAACATAATACTTCAAGAATACAAATAGAAGAATATGACATTCAAAACGGTAAAAGCAGATCAGTTAACAAGCAACATAACAAAGGATGTCCGTTTTGCATTCAATATATATATTATATTAAACAGTAAGATTCACAATTGACATTCATCAAAGAAATTCTTATTTCACAATCACGAATGCATTTGAAAGAAGCCATACAATTTTAGCATTAAATTTTAAAGCAAAACATTGAGAGTTCACTAAATAAAAATAGTTTTGAATACAGATTATAGAAATGATTATCAAAGGGATGGTCAAAATCATTGAATCCTCTCTTGAAGTCAGTCTCTTTTGATGCTGGTGATGACGTTCACACCCGTCTTCCTGATTTCTTCGTAACTGTTTGGAAGTCGTCCAAGACAGCAGGGCGATAAATCGGTCGACCATTATGAAACGTCTTGCAAGCAGAGGAATAGTCAATCAGTTCGAGGGAGGCTTTTTGGTGATCTTTCATTTTCTTAACCCTCTTTTCTATTTCCAATCTTTTTGGGATTTTGAAGCCCGAGATCACTTGTTCTTGGGCAAACGGGGTTAATTCAGGGGATTTCTTGCACTTTCGATCAACACACCTTCTGCGCGTTTGACATCATTTCTTATTTTTATTTCTTGCAGGTTTTATTTTTTATTATGCATGTTTAGTATCTCCATTCTATTTCTCGATTTTCAATTATCCTTATTTTTTTTTCTTTATAAGCCAACATACCTCTTGGCCCCTCATTGGTTTTGAAGGGAATATAATTTCTTTTGTACAGTAGGGCTGATACCCTGTCCTAGCGCAACTTAATTTGTGTTTGTATTTACCCCTCACTCTGGATAAGATCTATAACGAGGGTCAGAGGTTGGTTTCTCATGTCCAATGCCACAACTTGTCTATTGGTAACTCTATAGAAGGTTTGGTTTGGTTTGTCGCTCTACGGTCATCTTGTGCACACTTTAGGCTAAAGAGACCGGGACCTACAGTTTAATGTGGACTCCGAACCACTAACAAACATCCATGCCACCGCCAGAATTCGAATCTGAAACCTGAGATACCGAAGGCAAGAGCACTAGCCCCTAGGCCACCAGGTCGCCTCTCTAGAAGGATATTAAGATTTGAAACATGTGTCTATTTAAAAAAACAGCAATTAAGATAAAACAGACTCTGTAAGTTCCAATCCTGAGTTCAGATTGTGTTCGGTGTATGGCTCATTGGATTCAGTCTAGCATCCAATGAAGCATATTCGACGAGCGATGCCGAACTGAAAGCAACTTGGCATATCTGAGAGGAGTAGGTTCATTAAATCTATTGGGAATGTTTTTGTGTGTGTGTGTGTTTCCGACAAAGAGCAAAAGTGTACGAGAATTTCTCCATATTTCATCGTAAGGAATGTTCGTTCCCAAATTGTTGAGTCATATGTGATTACCCCGTAGCAAGCCTCGCATAGAACAACCAGGAAGAATTGGATCCAGATTACAAGGAATAATTATCCAAGAAGTATTGGATTTTCTACTAGTGAATGATTTCTTTGAAAGTGTCCGACATTCGATTACAAAACAAACAACAATTTTGGTTATGTTAGACAACCAACAAGCAATAGTTTTGATCCCATTGGGCAACCAGTATACAACAATCTTCATGTTTTTGAACAGCAAAAAAAAAAAAAAAAAAAAAAAAAAAAAACACAGTTTTTATCCTGTTGGACAACAAACAAACTACACTTTGGACAACAAAACAACCATTTTGATCTTTTGAAAACAACAAAAATGTTACTTAAAAAAAAACACTATTAGTATGAATTATAATAAGGAGATTATATAGCAAATAAAGTCAATTAAAAACGCTTAGTTTTTTTTGTTGAAAAGTTGAAGCTACTACTTTGGGTAAATATGCATTTGCTTATTAAAAATAAACCTTCTTTAGATTTTATTGACTAAAAATTAATTTTCCATGCAAATTTACGGAACGATAAAACTAATTTACGGTCTACCATTAACACAGAAATAACAGTTCCTTTTTAGCGCATTTTTCATTTTTAATTTCACATTCACATATCCAGAATAGTACATTCAAGTTTTTAAAAATAAAAACGCAAAGAAAGTAAACGAACTTCGATTTTTCACAACTAGCGTTAAGTCCGATACGAAATAAAATAAAATCACAAAAGCAAAACTTCCATTAGCATAGAAATTATAACCCGTTTTGCGTGAACCGTAAACTAATAACTGAAAAACTTTTATGAATAATTAGTTGGAAAACTTTAATATTGCAGCTTCGAACTTCGACTTTTTCCCTGCTTATGGAAAGCAACATTGTCACGGGAAAAATTTCATCTTTCTTTTCTGATTTTTCTTTTTTTTTTTTTTTCATTTTCCCCTCCCTCTCTGCTTTATTCAGAAATACTTGGAAATTAGCTTGGAATAAAAAGTCAGAAAACCGTCCAATCAGCATTATTGCTGCTGAAACTCGCGCCGTTGCCACCGCCGTGCAAGAAATGTACAGAGACTTAAGTGCTGATACTTGTTTGTATATTCTCAGATGGCTATCTTTTGCTGATGATGGAATTGGGATTCAAGTAGTTATTCTGCGAGAAAACGCTGAGCTGGTTGGGGTACGTTTGCTGATGGCTTTTATTGGACGACATTGTTCTTGATCACGTTTTCGCAAATCCACCTTCTTTTTTCCCGTGCTTTTGTAACGTTGAAACAGAAACATTGAAATTCCGAGTGGCTTTTTTTCAATATCGAATTGAAAACTTAAGTGGAATTTCTTTTTTTCAATTAGCTTCATTAACTCTGATTCGGAATTAAATTAGTTTCGAAATTACAAATTAAATTGTTATTAAAAGAAATAAGGAATCGTTTATCGTCTTGCCTTTCAATGTTGAAGATGACATTGGAAGTAGTTTGGAAATAAAATGGGCTTATTAATCATAATACTTTTGCGTAATATTAATTTCTACCCAATTACAATTCCATTGATAATTACAAATGTTATTTTTATTAATGTTAGTTTCGAGTTATTAAAAGGAATAGTAATGTTTTTCATGATTTTTAGTAATTTCCAGTCTTATAAATATACCACTATTATTATAATTATCCTATTATTATTATAAATTTCCTATTATTATTATAAATTCCTATTATTATTATAAATATCTAATACAATACTATTATTATACTATTATTTTAAAATTTAAAAATATATATTATTTTAAAAGCTTTGAAGGATAGGGAAAATTTATATATAACATATACAGGACATTGTACATCGTTGTTTTCCCCCCCACAAATCATGAATGTATGATAGGAAGTGGGGGTTCAATTTCTTTTCATGTGCATTTGTATATAAAATGTTCTCAAAAGAAAAATAAATATTGTCATTTCTCGCTGTGAAGTGAGCAGTATTATTTTTTATATTTTTAAAGAAAAGTCAACGATACTAAAAATAAAAAAATTACATTTTACAAACACATGAATATTAAAATTGCAAAAAAAATATATTACATGAACTAATTATGTTAAATTTGCTATTTATACTGCTTTGTTATACTAAAAATATTCTGCTATATATATATATATATATATTATATAATTATGCTGCTCTATTACAATAAAATAAAAAATTATGTTTGAAAACATACGAATGCAAGAACAACACAATCACCTGAAAAAAATCATATTAGCATGTTATTTTCTGCTATAAAATACTGATTAAAAATATCAAAGAAATTTTTTAGATAACTGTGTAGTACAAGTACTACTACTACTATTATTTACAATTTATGACTTTTATGTTTTTTCATGAAATTGTGCGAATTTGATTTTCATGCAATTTATCGGTTATTTAAGAAGTTTTTAATTTTAAAAATGCAGATGTTTTTCACAATTTTTTAAGTTTATTCTTTGTACATGCATTTTTTGTGTATATCACAAGCCTCATATAGATGATAGGAATAGATGTGCCAGAAATTGAACGAAAACTATTTTATTATAGTATAGCTATATCATCAAAGCTTTTTGCTATAATATTCTATCTAACACCTGGAATGTTTTGAAGCAACCAGAAAAAAATGCCTTGAAATGCGTGCTCTATTAGTTTCGATATCCTATTATTTTGTATTTTGTAAAGACATATTTTTTTTTATCATGATCTTCACAAAACAGGAAAAAACATGACTGGTTACACATTTCATAGGATACTAATCGTAAACAATAATTTTTATATTTATTCATTTTTGAATTCTGGTTCATTATGTTCTAATCATAGGAGCACAAATTACATTCATTTTTCTGTTGAAAGTAAAGTAACTACTTTAGGCTCCACATGAAATGAACTTTACAGTATTACCTACGTTCTATGAAATTTATGTCTGCCAATATTAAGTTAAATAAGATTGTTATACATCATTTTATTGCTTATTGTGCGCTCTGCTTACATTGTCCACAATTTTTTCGAAATGTTTAGAATATTTTAAATAAATGTAAACGCGAAATCCCACAAAATAAGGATTATTTCTCTGATTTGCATATAAGCTTGAAAATTTCGCTGCCCAATCAACACGAATTATTAATGTTGCATTTGGAAATTTTACAACTAATGCAACCATAGTGAGACGAGGATTATTAGAAAAACTAGGAGATAAAAGCTTAAAAAATGAAACACGTGAAAGACCTGAGAATATCTTTTATCATGATTTTCAGGAAGAAAACATTAAATCTAACTCAATCACAACTGCTAGAAAACTTGCTGTTGATCTTGGAGAAAGCATAGCAACAGTTTCGAGACATCTTGCAGCACTTGGAAAGGTGACAAACACTCGACAAATTGTTATTCGGAAAAGTAAATGTTCCTTTTTGGATTACATTATTGCTTGTAATGAAAAGTGGATAGTGTGTGATAATCGTAAACCATCAGCTCAGTGGCTGAAGGCAGATGAAAAGCCTAAAAAACCATTCAGTTCGAGCTTATGTCCAAAAATGATGTTGTTGACGTTTTTGATGGAATGAAGTGAGAGTAATCCATCACATCTTCCTACAAATAAGTTAAACAATTATTGTATAGTATTACTGCCAAGCAATTCATATTGTACATCAGAAATTGTTGTTATCAGAACCAGCGTTGGTGAATCGAAAAGGTATTATTCTTCTCCATGATAAATTTTAAAATTGAAGTTCTGCCTCATCCACTCTATTCACCAGATTTGTCTCCTACAGCTTATGAATCTTTTTACGAATCGCGGAATCTTTTTAAAGAATGAACGCTTCATCAATCAAGAAGCTGTCAAAACAATCGTTACTGAATTTATTGTCCCTAAATAAAAATGGTCTTAGAAATTGACATAAAAATGCTTTTGAATAGATGGCTAAGTGCATCGATGCAGTTGAAGCATATTTTGATTAAAATATGTTCAAACAATTTGTAGTTATGGCAGTGACCAAAAGTTTGTTTTATATTGAAAATCTTCCAAACTATAAAAGGTCAACTTAGCTCTAGGCACAGTGATGTGGTGTGGTGTGATTGTGGTAGTATATGGAACACTTCCGATAATGTAGCTTATAAAAAATTTAGCACTAACCTTCAATTATCAGTCTTGTTGAAAATCATTTGTTCAATAGAAATAAAAAACACTTTCATAATAAAGTTATTTCTTCAACATTAAGAAATATTCACCAAAATATGATAAAATAAATTACATTTGATTAAAAAAAAATTATATTACAATCTGTATTTATGTTATTTGTAGATGGAGAAATACATTAATTGTTATTTGTATGTTTTCCTGACTTAGAAATTCTGAAATATATTACTTTAATTGAAATAATAGCATTAGGTCCGCACAAACGGTATTTCGGTCAAACAAACCGTTTAATAAGGAGGCAGAGGAGTCGTGATTCCGGACAATTAGGCCGGATATCCGGGAAATGAATGCAGCAAATGTTTAATTGAACGGAATGAGCTCAGTGGACTACGTACCCGGCAATACACAGATGTTGGGTTGTCGATGAAAGCATGGATTGGAGTCTCCTTCAAAATAAATTTATTAATAGAGCCGAATTACGCGCACGAGTGGCACCGAGTATGGACATTACATGTTTACGAAAATGCATTCAAAAATGGGAAGATTCGTCCGCAATCAAGTGCAACCGGTTCTCTCAATAATAGTCTTGTCCGAGATACAAGTCTTGCAATTTAGTTTTTAAATTGAGAAACAAATATGCTATTTGATAAGCAATTCTTTATTTTTCATATTCATGGTTTGGTGTATCACCAAGAAATCACTAATCATTTCAGTAAAAGATTGGTTAAATGATGCCTTTTGGAAGCAAGTTGCCTGATTGTTGATGCACAATGCTGGATGAAAAGCAAAAAAATTAAGTTGTGACTGTTGCAGCTTAATAAGTTTAAAAAAGAATTACGCCAGGAAGTTAAAATCCGCTTCTTTTTCATATTTAGCTTTTAAAATTCGGTGTAACGCATTTTAAAAAATAATAAAGTAAGCCAATATTTTATTAATTTCTGAAAAGGTAGATTTATGATTCTATTTTTTTTACAAATGTTATTTGTGGGTCGAGGGCTCGGTACTATAGGTTTGGCGGGTTCGAGTCCCGGCGGTGCCATGGATGTTTGTTGTGGTTTGGAATTAATTTTAAACGTAAGTCCCGGCCTAATATAATGTTAGATCATTGTGGGGTAATGTTACTGGCGTCCGTTGCATATCTTAAAAAGCTACACGTGCCACCAGGTAGTGCTCAATGAGTGACAGCGGTGCAGCCCTTGCTTATGGCATAAAGATTAACTGTCTCTTTATTGGCCGCTGCATTAGAACAACACTATTTGTATGCATTTAATAGTGAAATCCTTATTCGTGAGTAATTAACACTTTGAAGACAGGGAGACGAGAATTCCTGTCTGTTGGCGACAGATGACTGAAATTCGTGTCATTTGCAGAGATGCCAACCATTACGGAATATATTAACCGTAATTAGAGAGTTCTTTTTGTTAGTTCTTAGTTGTTCTTTTTCAAAATAGTAAACAATTCACAAGTTAAACTCAGAAATTTTACTATATTGTAAGGCAAAAATTGTTGTTTAAAACAGAGGCTAATGTATTTTGAAATAAGTTGGCATCTCTGCATTTAGAATTTTATACAATATCGTAAGATGAATTAGTGTTACAAATAAATAAAACATGAAGGCATAAAAAAACATGAAAAAAATTAAATAATTTTGTTATAAATAATATATAAAAATATTTACAACAAATATGCCAAAATTCAGGCTATATACCTTTCACTGCATACTTTATTGATTTCTTATCCCCAATTGTCCGACTAGCAAAACAGGATTTTACTGTGGCAAAAATTTGAATAACTAATTTTCAATTTTTCCTTCAATTTATTTCAACTATATAATTAAAATTAGATCTCCTGTTGTCAACAAATATTTTCAATAAGAAGTCATAAAGAAGCTGATAGTTCAGCTAATTATTTCGTACATGTTATGTCATGCTCATTCATAGGGCTTCAGAAAATTGTGTTGCCGGTTTTCGGGCGTCTGACATATTTCAGAAAAAAATACTAATTTTCTAATAGCGCAATAGACATAAGAGATGGTAAACAACTTTATTGGCAAAAAATTAAAATTGGTGGAAAAAAAAAAAAGTATAATATTTTTAAAACGAGCTTCATTATTCCTTTTATTACTTGAGTATCAAAAAAATGTCAAAACATATTCTATGGCTTGTCATAATAAATATTTTTCTTCAAAAACACATAACATTTGTTTTTGCCATATCTACGGTAATTAAAATTTTTGCACTTCATAAAAAATTAATTTTCTCATGAAAATGGAAAATTGAAAAACCAAATCTTTTAAATTAAATGAAATAAAAATGCATGTATTTATAGACATATAAAAATATTTTTAAAAATTACTAAAAACAATTAACGAGTTTAATGAGAACTGGAATGTGACTGACTATTTTTATAGTGTCTTTCTCATAAATTCGTAATTGTAAATACATCAGTATATAAAGAAGAAAAAAGAGAAAGGTGTTTTAATGAAAACATTGATTTTGACTTGGAATTTTAAAATTAAAGAATTTTTTTTCAATTCTTACTATTAGTTCACACTTTCCCTATATATATCTTATTAAAATGTTCAATCATTCATAAAATGCTTTTTATTCATCCACTCAAGTTCAAATACATTTTTTTGAACTCATAGTGGTGAACACTTGATGTTAATATAGCTTTTTCATTTATTAATTCATTCATTAAATTAAATTAATTAATTAAATTTTTTTTTTAGACTTAAGTTGTATGTATCTACCAATAGATGGCGCCAGATGTAAGAGGAAAATTTCAATTTTATTTTTAAAGGACTTTCTGCAATACAGTGAAAAAAAAAAGTAGGAATTGACTTCAAAATTTTTTTTTTTTTATATTACTTGTTTTATGCAATGCTGATTTCTCATATATTATTGAAATGCTACTTGAGTTTTATTTCATCCCAAAACCATTAGTTTCATTAATTATGTTTGTAAAGCTTCGAAATATAGTAGATTAATTCGAGCGATACAAAAAAAATTGTTTGAATAATTATTATACTTTAATAATTATGTTTGAATAATTATTATACATTAATTTAATAATCATATTTACTTTTTTTTCATATTTATAGCATCCTTTATTTATTTCATGATTTAATGTATTTCTATTTAAAACAATAAATATAATTTTTTACAACATTGTCACGGCTTAATTAAATAATATTGTAACGATTCGGTCTATATTAGACCTATATCGGCTTCAAGAAGAGGGCTACTATCACATTCATGGGAACACTTTAATTATATACAAGCATTATATATATACAAATAAGGAACTCTAAGTTATTATACAAAGAATTGAAAAATTAAAAGTAAAATTTGATCACAAGTGCACGATTAGTTCAAAAGTACAGTTCACTCAAGGTCGGAAATTTTCAGAGTTCTCGAGTCTACGTCGAATCTAATTGCCTGGTTTGCGGCAAATCTTAATTATCACACGGCGTGATGCACGAAACCACTTTTACAGGCGGAAACTCCGTCCTATTTAGTCATTTCAGAGAAAAGAAAAAAGAAAAACAGTACTTCTGATTGACTCGTCTCAGAACTCTCCCTTTTTTCTCCAAAAACCTCCTTTTAAGACAATCCTTCGGCTTCCCTCACTTCTCATTGGATTAGACATTTCTCAACACTTGGTCTATCACCGATCACGATGGAACAACTCATGGTGTAGTCCATATTCAATCTGCAGTTATTTTGACCTGTAAAGATCGCACAGACATTCACTAATTTTATAAGTCTCATTATATATGATACCAAATATCTGCTGTCAGATTTGAGTGACAGGTTGTTCTCCTCAGTACAAAATATTAATTGCATGTAATATAACTACCCGCAGTACTGCTTGTCTGCTGTCAAATTTAAGTGATGAATTGTTATTATATACTTGTCATACGTTGTTTTTGTCGTATGTACTTATAATACGCTGTTATTATATATACCCTCTCCTGGGAATGGAATGCCAAAACTCTTCTCGTGAGAAAAAAAAAATGCTACAATATATTTACTGAAAATTAAAATTTCTTTTTTTTTTTTTTTTTTAACTTGCAGATTATTTTATATTACAGCCAACGAACGCATTAGAGAACAACAATATAATACCATAATTTTTATTTCAAAACTTCTAAAAAGTAATTTCGTAAAAATATATCAACGTAATCTGTTTATTGCATGCCTATATTACCTGATTTTCATCGTATGCACCATTTTTAATGGAAAATGTAATTAATAAATAAAAATAATACCTTTGTTATAGTTTAATGTAAATGGAACAGCTGTTGTTGCATTTTAAAAAGAAAATTAATAAAATATTCCCAAAGTCTTAAAAAATTACAAAGATAAATTTTTTTGATGGAAGACATTTTGTGGACGCCATTTCTGTAATCTGATTTTACATGAGCAGGAGGTTTGATTCCATATAGAATTCTAGATTTTCCTTATGATAAAAGGAATTTTATTGAATTAGAAATAAAAATCTTAGTTTAATAATAAATAAATATCGATATTTTAATTATTAATATCGATATCAACTGTTTTCACAGTTGATAAATTAAAAATATTCTTTTGAAAATTGGAAGCAAGTAATATAAAAAATAACTTTTAAAGTCAATTCCTAATTTTTTTCACTCTATTTCAGAAAGTCCTTTATAAATAAAGTTAAAATTTTCCTCATACATCTGGCGCCATCTATTGGTAGATACATGCAACTTAAATCTAAAAAAAAACTAAAATTAATTAATTAAATTTAGTTAATAAATTAATATTTGAAAAAACTGTATTGATAAAAAGTATCATCCATTATAAGTTCAAAAAAATGTATTTGAACTGGAGTGGAGGAATAAAAGTAGTTTATTAACGATTAAAAATTTAAACAAGATATACACAGCGAATGTGTGAACTAATAGTAAAAATTGGAAAAAAAAGACGATGAATACTAAATCAAAAAAAAAAAATGATAGCTTAATATAACAGTTTTTCAGAAATAAGAAATACAAATACATATGCAAATTATTTATTTTAAATTACTTAGAAAAAAAATAAGATAATCAGAAAAAAAAATCTGGAAAATTAGTCTGATTAAATTAAATTGTAAATAATTTTTAATTTTGTGTGTTTAAATATGGGTCAACCAAAAAACAAAAAAAAATTGTTTTTTATCATAGTTGATTTAAAAAGCAAAAAATGTTAAAAATTTGCGAACATATGTAGAATCTATAAAGAAATGTACAGATTTCTTTCTCTGCATATTTAATATTAGTTATGGGTGCTATATTAATGTTAATCAACCTATATTAATCGTATTACAGAAGAAATAATTTTGTCTATTATGCTACTTATATAAATAGAGAAAAGGGAAAAAAAGATCTACTCAGCCTATCTGTTCAGTCTATTTAAAAATAATACAGAAAGAAAACTTTCTTTGTCTTCATTGATCTGATATTATATTAATTCGCATTTCTATTCTGATCCCAATAATCAAACCGCCACTAAATTCCTTGTTAATTTTTAGTGGCCCCTTGTTGACTGGATTAACGAAACACTTGACAGTTTATGACGCAACCTTGGCCGTTCTGTAAGCCAAAACCTACTCGCATGAAGACACGGCCTTAAAATATTCAGGGAGAGGCTCTCCTCATATTCGCGGGCCTTATCATTAGGGACGATGATGCGACCGCCCCCTGTTCATGCATTATTAATGGCCACTTGCTGTTGCTGCTTCTGCCTTTGAATGAGTAATTGAACTCGAGGATGCACCAGCAGTGGAAGCCAAAGTGTTTTTGCTCAACTCGTGCTTGTTGATGGAAAGTTTTGGCTCCCGTGTGTCGTTTCCGTGGGCGGTGTTTTGGCCATTTTGGATGTCACGAGTGGCCAAGGGAGAGCTCATTTGGGGAATTTCCGATACAATGTAAGAAGTTTGGGATGTCGCATTTCACTTTATTGTGTCCTACATTTCTGTACTCAAAGACCTTTTTTTTCTTCCACTTTATTTCACTCTGTAAGTGAAGCCTACTTAATCCTGTATTTTGCTTGCAATGTAAAGAGCTTTTGCTTCCTTATAAGAGTTCTTATTATTTTTACACAATGATATATATAATATGAAAATTACAGATTAAAATTAAATATATTCAATAGCTTCAAAATTTTTGAAAAACATTACAACATTATATGCATACATTATAATATACAAATGACGAAAATTACCATCATCATCATCATTATTATTATCATTATTGGCCCTGGTGGCACAGTGACTAGCACTCTGGTTCTCGGTGCTATAGATTTCGGGTTCGAGTGCCTGCAGTGCCGTGGATGTTTGAGGTGGTTCGATTCCCTTTAAACCATAATGTGCATGTAATGTGTAGGGCTGACAACCCTACCCCGTAAAAAGAAAACATCTCCTGTCTCGAAATCTGCCAGTAAGCAGACGGCCTTGGCCCAGCATGGAGCTGTTGCGCCAATGAGGAATACTACTATATATTATTGTACGCGTATAATTATACACTGAAGAGCCAAAACATTATGACCACCTGTCAATAACGAGTTGGCCCACCTTTGGCGCGCAACACAGCTTCAACCCGCCTTGACATGGATTAATACCACCACTTAATACCAGTTAAATACCACTTCCCCCTGATCACGTCATCCAGGCGAGTTCATTGCAAAATGTAGGGGTGGTCATAATGTTTTGGCTCTCGAGTGTATAATAATATATGCATACTTGATAATATTCTTCTAAGTATCGATGATCTGTCAGTATTGATCACTTATTACTTCTCGAGAGCAAAAATGTAGTTAGTCGAACATCATCAGATGACAGATCAAGTATTTCCTTTTGAAAACAAACCTGGAAAACTTTTTCTCTTCTTTGAAACTGAATCAGTCACCATCAAAAAGCATCAGCAATGCACAGTCCGTGAACACACCCAAGTACACTGTGTATAATAAAGCAAATAGAGAGATTAATGCGTACCCCCTACGAGTTTCAATTTCTGCTTTGATATGTGTAGTCTCAAGTACAAAAATGATTTGTTAAATTGTTTTTATCTATTGATTTTTCTTATATTTATGCTTTAAACAAGTTGTTCATAAAGACATTTATTTGATCCTAACAAGCTCAAGCATTTTGATATCTTATTTAACAATAACCAAATCAACTTTTTGGGACGCAGTTCCAAAGTAGAACATATTTTGGACAATAAATAATGTGAGGGTTAAAATATTGCTTAGTTAAGAATCCTGTATCCAAGCTAGCCCTCTGTTGACAAAGTTCATCTAATCTATAATTTTTTTATTAATATTCGAAAGTTTACTTTTTTAAAAATTAAACTAAAGTTGTATCCCGTTCCCTGTTTTATTCTTTTGTAAAAATTGTCAATTATAATTTTTAGTAAAATAAACAAACGAGGCGTAACTCAATCATATGCGAACCACAGTCCATGCATTCTTGAATAAGAAGTGAAATAAAGATAAATAGATAATTTTTTTCCAGGAAATCTATGGATAGACTCTAGAATCTTCCCATGAAACTACTAGAGGTTAACCCTCAATGCTAAGAATCAGTCTTAAAACCCCTCATACTGACTTGACCCTTGTGTATCCAGAGTTGATTGATTTCCTGAACAGAAAAAAATAATCCCCGTGAGAGATTACTGAACATTAAACACCTTACTGACTTTCAAAGTACTTTTTTCCGAAGAGATTGAAGCTGCTTTATTTAAGAAGACAAAAAAATCCCTCTCTTTCTTTTTAAAGAAACTTATTCCTATTTGATTGATGATAACTCTCATTCTTATACATAAAGATTGGTTATTTTTATTATTTTTGTCATCGATTATCGAAGAATGGGCCATTTAGATTTAAATTGTAGTCAATTTTCTAAGTTTAACACGTAAGGGGAATTATTAAATATTAAGAAATATTTGGTTTTTGACTATGAATGGAGAATAGCCAAACAAAACGCACTTCCTCATAAATACTTTTCCCAAAATGAAATCAAGATCTCAATCAAATTACTAGGAAGTGGAATTCGTTGGAGGTTAGATTTTTGATTGGGAAACTCATAAAAATTTGTGAGTAATTATTAATATTTTCGAAAATTGTCATAATTATAGTTATTTCTGAATGCTAAGCACTTTGAGCTAAGTCACTTGTCTCTCAGCAAATTAAGTGTTACTAAGGGTGGATCACAGGGAGACACATCTTGACACCATAATTTTTAATGAACAATACCAGGGATGGTCTCTAGGGGTAAGCGCCTTTCTCCAACGAGGAGTTTTCGAGTTCATCCGCAGCATAGAGTGCAACATCGCTTGCCGAATATCGTTTGTTAGCATTGGTTAGGAATTCGAACGCGCTGTCCACTTATTATTTACTTAAGGGTAACTGAAATTTTTTATTAAAACTATAAGAATTAATTAGACATTAAACTTAGTTGATTGTTCTTTTTCAGAGATGGCGTCACTAGTATTATAATCAGAAGAATCATATTGGCAGCTGCTCCATGTCAATTAACGCATTAACCTTTGATGTTTAATGTGTGCCATTTCATTGGAGGTGGGTTTGGTTTGTCGGTCATTTTTTTCATTTCACTACAGTCATTTTTGCATACTGTAGTCTAAACAAACCAGGATATACAGTTTAAACTGGATTCTGAATCACCAGGATTCGAACCTGAAGCCTGTGCTACGAAAGGCCAGAACGCTAGCCACCAGACCGCATCGTTGGAGGTGGGAAAAGCACATTTTTTCGAGCTTTTAATAAGCCAACTGTCATGCCAAAAATATCTGTGTAGGATGCTTTGAATTGGAAGAAAGGCACAACTCAAGAGCATCGAATTCTTGTGGAGAGTTACGAGGAACATACACCGGCTGAAAGAACTTGTGAAAATTGTATAATTGATATGGAAGACCAAAAGGGCTCTGATCAGATGAAATGAGCTTTTAACCTGGTAAAACCAGTGTTGATGAATGTTATCGTCTTCTATGGATGCGTTCAAACCGAGATTTGAAAGAAAAATTACCAACATATGAGGAAATACATGCCAAGGTCATTTTTATACATGGCAGCACATGTTGCGAAGCAAGTCAGAAACTATTTGAAAAAGTTTCGATTTGAAATCCTACCCCACTCTTCTTGACTTCCAGTCACTGCTCCTTTTGAACACCATTTATTTCAATAAATGTCGCATGGCTTTTAAGCAGCAAATTGAAGAATTTAAAAATTGGTTTTATTAAGGGATAACCTCAAATAACGAATCGTTGTTTCGACAAAGCATTCGTCTTTTGTCAGGCAGATGGATAGAAGTAGCGTCTAGCAGTGGGCAATAGGGGGTATTAATTAACTTTAAAATGAAATAAATGCTTTTTTGTAGAAAAGGCACTGTAAAGGCACTTTTGTAAGGCCATGGCCAAATAATCAATGTCCTTCCGTCCTCATCTGTTTGTTGACTATTCGTATCCTACATGAACGTATAGTAGAATCCACCAATATAAAATAATGCTAACTAATAATTAATAGATCTATATGTTTCCTTTAGAGCTAATTATAAACTTCTAAAATATTAAAAATCATATTCTGCTGTAAATTTAAAAAAAAAAAAGTGAGTTAACAAAATATGTCAGAGCTGTTAGAGAACTAAATGCAAGTTTCAAATTTCACGCAAATATTTTCTACCAAAGCATAATTTTTAGTCAGCAAAAATTTCAATAAAGAAATTTAAAAAATTATCTCAATTAAAACAAATGCAACTTTTTTAAATTATGCTATTCAACACTTTCTTTAATAGGTTTCGCTACTTTTTCTATGAAAAATAATTTTTTTGGTGCTTATAATTTAATATAGAAGGGGCCTGATAACCGAGTAGCTAGCGCTCTAGCGCTTGGTACCACAGGTTTCGGGTTCGAGTCCCGGCAGTGGTACGGATGTTTGTAGGGGTTCGGAATCAATTTTATGCCGTACGTCGCAGTTTAATAGGATCGTAGGGTTGTGGGTGTAGTGTTACTTCTCTTTAGCATCCTAAGTACTCCAAGTACTCTCATTGCAAGTACTCCTCATTTGCATTGCATGTAGCATGGTAGAAAATTGAGAAATTACCCATTAGACGTATTGATTATCCATGTGAGTTGTTTGATATATACACTCATGTCCATAAATTAAGGATAATTCAGAATCACACAGAAATTGAACTCTAAAATAAAAATTTCACCTGTAGAATTATCACACACATCTTGAAGAAGAATATGCAAATTACAGGAAACCACCAGATGGCGCGGATAGTACGTCACAATGACGAGAGTGTAAGAGAAGGGTATATAAGGAATGGTGGCAAAGAAGTAAAATTGTTCACAAGCGCTTTAAAAGCCTTTCAGTGCAATAGCCGCATGGTTATGGCACAAAGGAAGCATTTGGATGATTTTTACGTGGTAGAATTAGCGGACGACTGAAATGTGGACGTACCCAGCTGGAAGTATCAGAGGAACTTGGAATCGCCCAGAGTGTCATCTCCAGGCTTTGGCAACGATTCCAAGATGATGGTAATGTGAGTAGATGTTACAGCACAGGTCGACCCCGAGTTACAACGCCGAATGAGGACCGGTATTTAGCAGTTACTGCCAAATGAAACAGACGGAGCACAGCATCAGACCTGTCTCGTCAGCTCTCTTCAGCTACCGGTACGACAGTTTCAAGGCAGACCGTGTACAGAAGCTTAGGGTACATTGGTCTATATGCTCGTAGGCCTGTCAGATGTGTTCCACTTACCGCAACTCACTGTCGCCTGTGATTAACGTGGAGTAGAGAGCATGCATTGTGGACACCGCAACAGTGGTCTGGTGTGATGTTTTCCGACGAGTCCAGGTTTAGTTTGCAGTCTGATTCTCGCCGGACTTTCATATGGAGAGCGCCAGGTACCCGTTGCCACCAAGAGAACACCATTGAACGACACGGTTAACACAACGTTACGGTGGTGCAGGATGGCTCGTTTGGGGAGGAATTATTCTTGTTTCCAGAACTGACCTGCATGTTCAGAGTGTAACGATGACAGGCCACATCTATCAGGATGTCATTCTGGAACAACATGTACGTTTGTTTCGGGGCGCCATGGGTGCTGAATTTCTGTTTATGGATGACAATGCCCGTCCACACCTTGCAAACATTGTAGACGAATGCCTTCAATTGGAGGATATCACCCGTATGGATTGGCCAGCATACTCACCGGACTTGAATCCAATAGAGCATGTGGGATATGCTTGGCCGACGAATTGCAGCCCGTCAACCCCCTCCCACCTGTCAACCGGAACTTCGGAAGGCATTGCTTGATAAGTGGTGTAATATTCCCCCAAGATCAGATTGATAATTTGATACTCAGCATGCCTCGGCGTTGTAAGGCTTGTATTGCATCTTCCGGGAGACATACTCCATATTAACCATTATACTAACCATGTTATACTGTTTTTTTGTAATTAGGTTCTTTTGTGAAATTTGCTCCAGGTAGTAAAAATCGCAATTTTTATTAATTATGTCAAACATATAGCATCTTTTTGCTCTTTACCTTTTGTTTAATAAATAGACTTTTCAAATAAGTCAAATTTGTTTTGCTTCTGTCTCTTTCTTTGCCTGAACTTCATTATCCTTAATTTATGGACATGAGTGTAGTTTATAAAGAAAACCAAGAAGGAAGCTTAATTCATGATGCTGAAGAAAAGGAAGAATAAAATATTCTGTGTAAAGATGGAGGCGATGTTGCTGAAAAACATGTTTTCAACATGTATCGCTGAAACATGTTTTTAATGACTCATTTTGTTCGATAAATTTTTTGAAATTAATTATTTTCCCTTTTGCTGAGGGGAAAGTGCACACTTCACAATGTTAACGAATGCACAATGAGCCTATGGTAACTGAATTAGGCTACATATAGTATAATTTGCACTGAAAGTCACTGAGGTTTCTTGCAAAGGTGTAGTCGATCCTTGGAAGCACCCCAAGAGTAATTAGGCACTCATGTTGTCTATCAGCATACGACTTTAGTCTTGAGTCCCTCTGTCTGGAAGACGTTTCCACGAATTTCCTGCCACCTTCACTGCATATCTGCCGATATTATAAAAATTCACCAAAGATTTCATTTATTTTTGGATTTCAGAGTCTGAAATTCTTTTTATTACAACTTTTCTTGATATATTTAAATAAATCAATCGAAATATTTCAAATGGGTACTTGAGATTCCGTAACAAGTCTACATTTCGAGGTATAAAAGCGGAATCTGAGCACTGGAAATTTGTCCATTTTTGGCGCTCGGCTCCCTTAATCCCATTATATTTCACTCTTCCTCTACAGTCTAAAAAGATGTTGTATTTAAATTTTTCCAAATGATACATAATTTCGAAGTAA